>JAJUPC010000749.1:0-89984 GCA_023614405.1 Avena insularis
AATAAGGTGCGTTTGGCGACCTGGGATCCCCAGGTAATGTCCGGTAGTACCGGGAAAAAGTCCGGTAGTACCGGGATTCACGTTTTTGGGCTTCAACGGTTGGATTTTGGGGGGACCTATTTAAGGGGCCTTCTTCCCCAATGGTTTTCCAACTATTCTTGCAAGTTTTCCCCTCTATTGTTGACCTTTCAAAGCTTGCTATCTCTCAATCCCTCCAATGATTCTTGCCCATATTTGAGTGGAAGAGAGAGGAGATCTAGATCCATGTTTGACCAAACCAAAACATCTCTTTGTGAGTGTATCTTTGGTGATCTAGATTTTGGGGGATTTTGTGTCCCTCTTTGTGTTCTTCCTCTCTTGTTTCACCAATAGCTTTAGTAGCTTTGTTGGAAGTTGAGAGTGAGGGATTCGAGCACCTTTGTGGTGTTCTTGCCATTTGCATTCGGTGCATCGGTTTGAGTTCTCCCCGAAGGATTTGGTGAGTGAAAGTTGAGAAGCTTTTTACTCTTGGGTTCTTAAAATCCTAGACGGTTTGTTGTGTTGCAGGTTGAGGCCTTGGTGGCGTTTGTTGGGAGCCTCCAATTAAGTTGTGGAGAAGTGTCCCAACCTTGTGGCCTTTGTGGCGTTTGTTGGGAGCCTCCAATTAAGTTGTGGAGAAGTGCTCCAACCTTGTGGGAGGTTCCGGTTGCCACTGACAAGTGCACCGATAGTGGAAGCGCGGATCGATCCTATTGGGGTGAGATTCACCGAAGAATAAGGGAGGCCTTTTGTGGCGTAGGTGGTTAGATACCACCCCCTCTCCAAATGAGACGTATTCCATGTTGGGAGGAACTCGGTAAAATATTGTTGTTCCCGCGTGTCTCGGTTATCTCTATACCCGAGCTCTTACTTATGCACTTTACTTTGTGATAGCCTTCGTGCTTGAAGTATATATCTTGCTATCATAGTTGTTTGTCTTGCTTAGCATAAGTTGTTGGTGCACATATGTGAACCGTAGATTGTTCTAGGTTTTGTGCTTGACAAAGTAAACACTAGTTTAATTCCGCCTTTGTCGAGCCACTCTCGAAAAAGTTTTAATCGCCTATTCACCCCCTCTAGGCGACATCTTTATCCTTTCAACCTTCCAATTCACCTTGCACTTTTAACCAGTAATTTTGTCACACCCCTCCCACAAATATGCCCTCGTAAGCGAGATAATCATGTTAATCACTTCCTTTGAAAGGGTGATATGGTATATTGTATGTGCGGGGATACATCATGGATTAAAAACTTCATGTGTAGGAGAAAGTAGGCCACGCTATACAAGAGAAGATTGAAACAACGTTTACTATTTCTCCAGTCTATATTAATGGTCTTAACTTTATCTAGATTCATATGAAAAAACCCTTTGAGAATATACCGAAATGGAACATCCCGTGCATATATATCGTCTCAAATCTCCACAATTACCACCTGCTCCTCACGTCAGCATATCCTTCTACGCCAGTACTCTTATCCCTGGGAACCTCAGAATATAGCAGTACTTGCAGGGGCTAAACTGCGAAAGCAAGCTACAAAAGTTGGCAACAGTGGAGCACACACCACTTAATCATTAATGGACTCCCGGTCTTCCCTAATCTCAAATCAAATCTGTGCCTCCCCCCTCCCCTAAACTGCAAAGCTTCAAGCATCAGCAACCGTCCTCCTCTTCTTCTCGCCCATCCCATCCCGCCTCGCATGGGCTGGATGGAGTAGACACGAATCACAAGAGTACAAGGTAGCGTAACGGCCGGAGTGGCGTAGGGAGCTGGTCAAGGCGAGGCGGCAGTTCCATCCGACCTCCAACCACCGCCGCCCAGCCGCGAGCGGGAACCATGCCTCCTACTCGCGGCGCCGTGGCGCTCCTCCTCGCCGCGGTCCTCTGCCTCGGCGGCGGCCGTGCGTCGTCGGACTTCGACTACCCGGCGGCGTTCAACTTCGGCGACTCCAACTCCGACACGGGCGGCCGCATCGCCGCGGGCTTCGAGCCCATGTCCCCGCCCTACGGCTCCACCTTCTTCGGAGGGCCCTCCGGCCGCTTCTGCGACGGCCGCCTCATCCTCGACTTCCTCAGTGAGCAACCCCCTCCCCTTCAACGGGCCCCCCTTCAATTCCCGCATTTGGTTGGTTCCTGACGCGTCTCGTCATCGCCATCTGAATCGCGCGGCAATCGCTGCATCGCACCGCACCGCTTCCCCCTGAATTGCACGAAAGGAATCGTTGTCTTCGTTGCGTGATTGTTGGTAGTACTAGTGATGATGTTGCAACACGAAGAACAATCGGTGTACGGAATCCTTCGAGTTCGAGGCAGTGCGTGCCCCCCACTTGGTCCGTCCCGGCGGTGGGTGGAGAAAAGTGCGAATAGTTAGGATTGTCCTCTGCCGGCTAGGTCAAAGAGGCGGTGGTTAGGAGTGGAGATTGACGCATCGCTGCGAATGGTCCTTCGTAGTTGCAGTTGCATACACTGCTCTAACACTATGCTCGTGGGATCGTGCATTCGTGCTGGATGTTGGGGGGTCCAGTTCGTGCGATTTAGGCGCCCCTGGTTGTTGCAACATAGTGGTGGTGGGATTCGGTCGGATCTGCGGGGAAAGCAATTGCTGCTTCTTGATGGAATTCATCTTAAACGGGAAATTGAGTTACTGCAGTTCGTTCTTAACCTGTGGATGTGGGGAGCTTTAGTTCGTCGCCGCGGCTGCCTGCCTTCATGGCTGAGTTGAGAGTGGAACCTGTCATGGGCTTTCATTTAACTCCAGTGCTTTGCAGCTGACTTCGATCAGCTAAATCATTATGAGGCCATGTGATGATGGGAGTTTGAATGAAAACATTTTTTAGAAGGGAAAATTGGTTATTTACCCAAAAGTTCATCAGCCTTGGATTATCTACCCAAAGTTCATTGTACCTTGGAAAAATACCCAATAGGGACTTCAAAGTAAAATACAATTATAGTAGGCCTCTAATGAAATATTGTCATTAAAGACACAATCAGCTTCATCTATTAGATCGTACCGGTACTCATGATATTTTCCATTTGAGGTTCCCTTATTATATCACCCATTAGATTGTAGGCTTATGTATACTGTACCTGAAACAAAAGAGTCCAGTTAAAACACAATCACATGAGAGCAACAAAATCGGTCAAGACAATAATCAACAGCTGTGTATTACCTACCTCTTGCGAGTCTTGGGTTGTTTCTCTACTGATGATAGAGCAGCCTCGCACCGCTGTCCCGATCTACGTTCCCTCGACCTGCGAGCTAGGACCTGCCATGCACGCACCGCCGTCCCAATCGGAACATTTTCGATTGTGTCGTCGTCCCGGTCGTGGATCTCTGTCGCGCACACGCTCCGTCCTTACTGCCCTCGGGTTGTACGGGCCAACATGCATGACCTTCTGGACGTACTGGCCGTATGGTAACAACAGAGAGCAGAAGTAGGATGGAGAGATAAGGAACGTACTTGCGGACGGCGCCGGACCATCGGCAACGACGACGGTCGCGAGCGGATGGCGTCGAACACCACGGTGGTCCATCTGCCGCTGGGCGGCGTGGCACACTTTCGTAAGCGTGAACTGCCCGATGCGATCTAATAGATGAAGCTGATCGATCGTGCCTTTCATTACAAAAATTAATTAGAGGCATGCTATAATTAGGTTTTACTATCAAGTCCCTATTGGGTATTTTGCCAAGGTACAATGAACTTTGGGTAGATAATCCAAGGATGATGAACTTTTGGGTAAATAACCAATTTTCCCTTTTTAGAAAGGTTTGGAGAAGTAGCTCAGAAGCAAACAAATGGCTAGCACAATTCTCCTTGTGCATTTCCCCGATAATTAAGGTGGTAATTAGTATCACAAACTTATAAGCCCAAATTCCATGGTTTCATGACAGTAAGTGGAATGGAAAATAGTTGTGCAATATCAATTTCATTGGCACAAACCAAATTTATGTGAAGGCGTATGTCAAGAAGCTGAGCCATCTGGCTTGCTTACATTAGGAAGGCTGTAGGGCTCCGATAGGTTGAAACCCTAGCCGCCCCCCCGGGTCGCTCGCGTGAGGTGACTCCGGGGCGCCCACCTCCAAACCCTAGCAGCCCGCCGCCGGGCCCTCTTCCTCCGCGGCCGCCGCCGCCTCTTCTGGCGTTGGTACGCTGGTCACCGAAGGTGACGGCCGGTTTGGCTCGATCTCCTTCACAGGTGGGCACCTTGGGGCTGCGCCGGTGGATCCGGGCTAGGGGCAACGGAGCTCCAGCAACGCAGGCTGGCGGCTCAGATGGGAGGCGTGGAAGAGCAGAAGGGGATCTGATGTGGACCTGGAGGCGGCAGCTGCCTGCGGCGATGCTGCTCCCGGCGTCGGCTCAATCTTTGGGTTCGGCCATGGGTTCGAAAGGGCTAATGGCTGACACGCTCGTTCCGATTACCGGTAGCCGCCAGCGGTGTGGGGGCTGCTGGTTTGGCCCGAATAATGGAGGCGGTCCTAGGGTTCCTCCTGCGCGAAGAAGAAGATCTGCTTGATGCTTTCCCTCGTTGATCTGGCTGGAGTGTCGAGTTTCGGAAGGCTCCGCCGGCGAACTCCCATGGGCGTATCAGACCTGGAGATTGCTGGATCGGGAGGTATTCGGTCGTGCGTACCCATGTTTTTCTAGCCGTTTGGTTTCAGCGGGAGCGTTGCGAAGCTCTGCTGTTTGTTCCCACCAAGTGCCATTCAACGAGCCATGATGAAGTCAGATGCGTAGAACATCAGGAAAGCGGAGACATGAGGGCAGCGATGGTGATTTGAGTCTTTGTGGCGACGACGAACTGGTTGCGTGATCTGTCACTCGTAGTAGCGACTATTTGTGGGGGAGGCAACATAGGAGGAGTTCCCAGTCTTACCTTGCAGGGTGAAAATCCAAGGTCTGGCCTTAACTGGTTGTGCCTGGCAATGACCTTGTTGAAGGCAATGTTTTGCGAGCGAGGACTTTCTCCAGGGTGAAACCTTGTTGAAGGCAATGTTTTGCGAGCGAGGACTTTCTCCAGGGTGAAAACCTATGATCTTTGATCGGGCAACGACGGCGCTTGTGCATTATTTTCTTCTTGAAGGCGTTCTTATTGGAGTGGAGGACTACTGGTGTTGTTCTGGTGGTGTCAGTGTCGTTGCTTTGAGGAATAGGTCTCTGTAGCAGGACTTTTCTTTTTTTGTAATTCTTTTTTATTTTTTCTGGGTTGTGTGCAACCGTAAGGCCGCTAGGGCATGTGTTGTTGTTGTAGATACTGGGTGTAATTGGTATCTCCGTGATATTAATATATACTCTTTTCCAAAAAAATAAAATATTAGGAAGGCTGTAGGGTGACTATTTGGTATATATTTAGTTAAAAATGCTGGTCCCACTGAATGTTTGATTTCATTGATATGACTGACAACCTATTTATTCTCACTTTTCTCAAAGAACAAAATATGGTGGTCTGTAATCTGATCTTTGTTTCTTGAAATTCTCCTTGTAGTGGATGCGATGGATATGCCATTCCTCAATTCATACCTGGATTCTGTTGGTGCACCTAACTTCCGGGCAGGTGTTAATTTTGCTCAAGCTGGCTGTTCTATTACTCCAGCAACTGCAACATCTGTCAGCCCATTTTCCTTTGGTCTTCAGATTAAGCAATTCTTTGCATTCAAGGAAAAAGTCACTAGACTGCTCTCGAAAGGTATGACAGATTAACAGGTTGTCATGTATCAACACCTTTGGGTATTGTGTAATGCAAAACAAAATAAAAATGTCTTTTGCAGTATGCTAGAAGCATTTAATCCCTGGTTAAACCATTGATTGTATACTAGGATGTGACTTCCCAGCTGTTGTAAAGACTTCATGCAAAAACTCTGGACCCATAAAAGATGTCAGCTAAACAATTGGAACCATCAAAATGAGCAAGTAGACATAATGTTGACTGAATGTCATGTTTGTGAAGATACCAACTAAGTTTCCTTTACGTCATGAGATCAAATTAGACAACGCAACAAGACCTAACATCCATAACACATTTGGAATTCTTGTTCTGAGTGCAATTGTAAAACCTATAAGTTGAGGCTGTAGCAGGTCTAGGAATATGCTGTTTGAATGGACTGACAAGCTTTGTTTATGTTGATTTAGTTTATAAGAGTATGTATCTACACATTGTAATAATGATAAGCTCGTCGATACAACTGATAACCATCCAATGATTTCAACATCAACCCAGACAATGGAACTCTTTCCCCTTTAACAATTAAACTCTATTAGTGATGATACTGCCTTTTCATTATATTTTGCAGGAGATAGGTACAGGCATTATATTCCTCAGCTGGATTACTTTTCAAAGGGACTCTACATGTTTGATATAGGTCAAAATGACCTTGCTGGTGCATTTTACTCAAAAACAGAGGACCAAGTCATTGCATCCATTCCGACTATTTTGTTGGAATTTGAAACTGGGCTCAAGGTTTGTAATTATACAGTATTTTTAGTGCATGATCTTGTCAGTCGTCATTTTCGCAACAGTGCATTTTGGTAATTACATTGTTAATAGAGGTAACAGAAAACTGATATAGTCAACATAGATTTTAGATTCTCTATAATGGATCTTGATATACTCTTCCACATATAATTTTTGAGTATCATTTATAATTTCACCTTAGTGTGCTCCCTGTTCTTATTTCAGACACTATACGAGCAAGGTGCCAGGAAATTCTGGATTCACAACACAGGACCTCTCGGCTGCTTACCTCAAAATATAGCTCTTTGGGGCAAAGATCCATCACAACTGGATGAACAACATTGTGTAGCAAAGCACAATCGTGCTGCAAAGATTTTCAACTTACAGCTGCATGCACTTTGCACAAAATTGAGAGGTCAATTTGCTGGATCTGATATCACTTACATCGATATCTACTCCATCAAATACAGCCTAGTCGCCAATTACTCTCGATATGGTATGCAAATCTAGACTTACCACATCCTCTAGCCATTGAGAAAGCCAATGCATCAGAAAACATTTGGATTTGTCACTGTATTGCATTAATAGGAAGCGATGTTTCAAGAAACGCTTCAGACTGCACTTGTTACGAAATATCACTATGATTACTGAACAAGACCCCGGTAAAAGAGGGGGAAACTAAGATGCTTTAGTTTTTTTTTATCTCATTGCTCAGCCTGCCTTGTTTAGTTCTTTGACTGACTTGTGCTATGGATTTTTACATTTGCTGAGTGTTCAATGCTAGCTCATCTTTGTAGCATTAGTTGAAGTAAAGTTTTAAATTTCCACTTTGAAACCTTTACAGGGTTCGAGAGTCCCACAGAAGCATGCTGTGGATATGGAGGGCCACCCCTGAACTACGATGGTAGAGTACCGTGTGGACAGACGAAGTCTGTGAATGGTAATCCTGTAACTGCAAAAGGATGCAGTGACAGTACTGAGTACGTCAACTGGGACGGAATACATTACACGGAAGCTGCGAATTTCCACGTTACATCACAGATTCTGACCGGAAAATACTCTGATCCTCCGTTCGCCGACAAGATGCCGTTCCTTATAAAACCAAGATTCTGATATGTGGGTATTTATTTCCACTGAATCAGTAAGCTGATGTACTACTACTTTCTTACCGTTCACAAATGATGTACTGATCACTTGTCAATAATCATATATAGCTTGTTTTTAGTTGTCCAAATCCTGGTATGCCCTATTTGTGCAAAGTTACCAAATATTTCGTTGTAGCATCTGAATTTTGAAGCAGAGATTACCAAAGATTTCATGGTAGCATCTGAATTTTGAAGGAGAATGCCAAAGATTTCACTGTAGCATCTAAATTTTGAAGGAGAGATTGACATTTTGCAAGCACTTAAAATTACCAGGGAACCGAGGCAAGAAATTTGCATCCAAATTAATCACCAGTACTCAGAGCCATGCATATCCAGTCGAGCTACCCGAAGAAGAATTAGTTAAGTCTACTTTGGGTGACATTTTTCTTTTCCAAATCCGAACATTGCACACGAGCGTGCGCCTGCTGTATTGATCACCTCTCTGTTCACTTCTAATAAAACTCCAACTGAAAATCGGGGGGAATCGAAAATTTTACTGTACAGTGCACGCCGCTCACTTCTTGGAGATGTAGGCATAGTACTGCGCCATGGGCACGACGAAGGCGATGACGAGCAGGCCACCGACGACAAGCGTGAACTGGCCGCGCTTCTCCTCCGTCTCCTGCTTGCTCTTGTAGTTCGACTCCCGCTTGCTCTCCTGGAACGCCGGCCCGCCCGGGTCTTCCAGCCCGTCGATCGCCGCTACCAGTCGTTTCGCCGTCGAGTAGATCGCCTCGTTGTACTTCTCGTCCGTCGCCAGCACTGACCGACCATGGAGAAGGGTAAGATTTTCGTGCTCGATCATTGCCGCAGTAATGTGAGCAGTATAATGGCCGGGGAAGCTTAACCTGGCAGGTTCTCGGAGACAGTGGCGTCGAGGATGGCGTCGCCGACCGCCTTCACGAACTCCGGACCGCCGGTGATGGCGCCTTCCTTCTGGCTGGTGACGAGCACGACGATCCCCTTGTTGCTGCCGGCTTCCACCGTCGGGTACCACTTCTCCAGCACTTGGTCCGCGTACTCGAACGCGTCAGCCTTGCTCTGCGAACATATAATACGCACGTACCCAATGCAAGGGCATGATGAGTGAACTGAACTAGCTCACCGCCGGCGACGAGCTGAGGGCCGGAGCAGGACGTACCGTGAGCTTGCGGACGGTGACGAAGTTGATCCGGATGTTCTTGCGGGCCTCGAGGTCGCGGGCGAGCCGCTTCACGTCGGACTTGGTCACGCGGCTTAGCACGCCGGCGTCGTCCACCACGTACGTGTCGGCCGGCGGCCCGTCGTTCAGCACGTCGAACTCCGACGCTGCCACCGGCGCGGGCGCAGGCGCCAGGGTGAGGGCCAGGGACAGCGCCGCGGCGGCAAGGCCGTGGTGCAAGAACGACGCCCAGCTTCCGGCGCCACTGCTCGCGCCGTCTCCACTCCAAGCGACGCCCGCCTGCGTCGGCGGCGTCTGCTTCCTGAGCGAGCAGGAGACGGCGGCCGGAGCTGGCTTCTTGGAGCCGCGGAGCGGGCTGAGCAATGCGGAGGGGGAGAGGAGGGTCTCCATTGCCGCGGGGCCGGGGGAGATGGGAGTTTGTGAGGGGCAGAGCAGAGATCACCGGAGTTCCTCGGCCGAGGGTTTCCATTTTGTTTTGGATTTCTTTTGTGTGAATGGCGTCAGTTGAGCTGGATTGTGATTGGGTGGATGGGATTCTGGAGACGGATAAGGCGCGGTGCCAGCGTGGACAGTCATGTGTGTGTTTGTCAGGACCACCGGCGCCGGGGAATGCCAAGGTGTCACTCTGCTATGAACTTCGCAGTTTATGCAGCTACTAGTTTCAGTTTGTGTGTACAGGCTTGTGATCGGAATAGTACAACGTTGACTGATTCGATACTCGGAGCATTTTCAACAGATGATGCATAGGGCACTCGAAAACAGTTTTAGTGCACATGTTTTTTACTTTTAGCATCAAGTTAAATTATTCTCAAATAAAAAAACATCAAGTTAAATTTTACCATACTATATGATGTATAATAGGACACCCAAAGTGAGATCCAATGGTGGGGAGTACTGGGATGGAGGTCCAGCTGTGATAGGACACCAGTTTGGTGATATATATTTGTATTATCAATTGCAAAATTTTATGACATGATGTAAAAGTTTGTGATCTAACATGTTGCTCTCCTCTACACGCCCTCCCGTGGCCCCACCAAGCGATGGTTTATCCTTTTTCCCTTCCTCACCTCCTTTTTCTCTGAGTCTTATGCAATCACACCCCAAACGTTGCCATGAGAGAGCAGAGAGCTTGTCCGATGCCGCCGTTGCACAAGCCAGCTGTCATGACCTCCCAATCCACACGTCGCGCCTCGCCCTAGCCACGGACCGTCACCATCGGGGTGCCTATCCTCATCCTGCTTCTCTGGCGGCACGCGCCACCCCTAGCCTTATTCCTGCCCCCCTCCCCCCGTTATCCCATAGGCTGCCGCTGAGGATGACAGGATCTCCTTCGGCAGAGGACTCGCCGGATCGCCCCTCCTCGTCCTTTAGCTGCTCCACCGATTGAGCTCCTCTCCCACTACCTCGTCGTCGCGCCCCCGACAGAGGAGATGTTGTTATGTAGAAATCACGACAATGCTACCGTCGGCAACCGACGATGCTGTTAGCGGAGGGTGGTGTCTTTGCTGCCGACCCGGGGTGATGTTGCTACTACTGTAAGGGGATGTCGGATATGATATTGACGGTGGAGGGCTCTGAAAACATGGGTGTATGGTGTTGCTACCAACAACAGACGATTTTTCTACCATGGGTGTTCGTTGTTGCTATCGACGATAGACAACTTTGCTACTTTGGTCTACGATGTTGCTAACGACGGCATGTAGCTTTTGCTACCATGGGTGTATGGTGTTGCTGTGTTGTGCAAAACATGGCACAATGCTACATGATTGTTTATGTTTTGTTATGTATCCGGTTCGCTTTTACTGCATTGGTGTTTTCTAAATGCTACATTGTTTTCTATATGGATTTTTGGCTAAGAGTCCAAGCGATGTCTCCAGCGAAGTTGGCTTTTGCTACACTAATATAAGTTTTTTGCTACAATTGTTCTCCGATTTAGCTACGTTAGTATGATATTTTTGCTATAAAATCTCCGGCGAAGTCTCCGATGAAATAAATTTTTTATTTTTATCCCGTCGATAGACCGTCTATTGTAGCAAAAACAAAACTATTTTTACCAATGTGAGATATTTTATAAGAAAAAAGGTATTGGGCTATTTTATTTGGACACGTGTCAGCCTAGTAACACGGGGATCCGGAAGAATTATTCCTCCGAGGACGCCAAACAGTGCTCTAAAATAATAGCTTTGGTGCTGAAAACATACATCTTTAGTCGCGAGAGGCCAAAACACAAAACACTGATCGCGCTATCCTAGTTTGTGCCTAAATTCTTTTTAGACATGCCCAGAAGAGCCCCCAGCGCTGAATATTTGTGGCACCAATTCGCGCTGCTACAATTCAAATCCTCTATGCGCAGCCCAACCGTCCAATTGAAAGTTCCGGTGTGCGACCGTCTGTCTCCCGCGTTGACTGCCGTCGGTGAAATCTCGACCATGGATGACGGTTCCGGCACTCCCCCACCCCCTTTCCCTTTGTACCTACTGTTGGCGCCGAAGCACTTCCCTACCGTCGCAACAAACCCTAGCACCGCCATCGTCCGTGATTGTCTGCCTCCTGCATTGACTGTCGCCGCTAAAATCCCAACCATGGACGACGATTCCAGCACTCCTCCACCCCTCCCTTCCCCTTTGTGCCTACTGCTGGCGTCGAAGCACTTTCCCACCGCCGCGACAAACCCTAACACCGCCATCGTCCGCGGGAACATGTTCACGTGTTGTCGTTGGCCTTTCAACGTGCTTAGAGGATTTGTTTTGCGGCAGGCGGCTCATGATGCAAATAAATATACATCAAATGGGGACAAAATTTCGGACTTTCCTATAAATTTTACATCACCAGAACATTTTAGGACACATGTTGGAGATTGTTTTTTTGCTCCAAGTGATATGCAAGTTAGTTTATAGAGCACCCAACCTATTTTACATCATCTGTTATAAATGCTCTTAAGATGTAGTTGAAGGAAACAATACATGTCTTATATTCACACGTCAATCACGTGGGCACTTAGCTAGTCTCCCTCCGTTCAGAAATATAAGATGTTTTAGCTTTATAAATCAAACCTATATATTTATCTTTTGATATGGTTCCTTCGGAGGATCGGAAAAATCGATCCCCCGGTTCCTCGTCGCTCCATGTGGCCCACCACTCGCGTACGTTAGCCTTTTTTCTTCCTCGATTCTTTCCGCAACTGCCGCCGCATATGTACGCCCGCGCCGCCGCGTCCCAAGCCCCGCCCTCGCTGGAGTAGCTTCCGCGTCCTCGCGCACACCGCCGCCATGCCTCTGGCCCGCGAGCGCCGCCACCTCCCTGCCTCGGTTGCGCCAGCGTGCCTTCTTCGTGGTCGCCGGAACCTCGCCTCCTCCTCCTCCTCCGTTGTCTCCATGTGTGGCCCACCTCGCCGGAGTCGATGCCTCTCAACATCTTTGCCGGAGTCCCCTGGCCATCACCGCAGCTTCCAAGGTCGACTACGCGTGCTACATGCAGTCAGTGGCGGTGCTACAAGCGAGTGTTGATTTTGCTACATGCGGCCGACGAGACATCCGGCGGTGCTATGTCTAGCGTCGATTTTTGCTATAATTTTTTTGCTACAATAGTATTTATGATTTGCTACAAAATCTCCGGCAAGATCTCCGGCTAGGTCTCCGACGAGATCGGATTTGCTATAATAGTAAATTTTATTTGCTACATACGAGTTTTATGGTTTTGCTATAATAGCGTAAAGTTTTTGCTACACAGTTGCCGGTGAGGTCTACCGGGGAAACCTCCGGCGTGTCTCCGGCGAGGTCGGATCTGCTACATTAACATATTTTTTTTGCTATGCGGTCGTCGGCGAGGTCTTCGGCAAAATCTCCGGCGAGATCTAGTCTATTTTTCTATTTTCTGGGTCGAACCGTTTTTTGCTACATGTAGCAAAAGCGGATAATATTGTAGCAAATTTAGTGCGTTTGTAGCAAAAGCGGGTTAGACCTCGTTTTAGGGACACATGGCGGCCTAGGGACCCGGGGAATCGGGGGAAATTATCCCCCGGAGACGTCTAGCGCTGTCCTTATCTTTTAGTGTATAGGTTTATAGAGGTTCAGACTAAACCTATACATTAAACGACGTCAAGATACGTTTATTTCATAAAACTAAAATATCTTATATTTCGAGTACAAAATAGTACGGCAAAATTTTGTGGTCACATTAGGCCCGAGGGACGAAAACATATATTTAGGTCCCAAATTAACACCGTCAAAATACAGAGTGTCATGTGAGAGGCAAGCACAAACCCAACAGCAAACCAATGCTGACTGATGAACTTCACCACTTCACAATTTGCACGTACGGGTCACTGCGTGCGGTGCGATCACGTGCCCGCGCTCTGCTTTGCCTCGTTCTTGCGAAGAACCAGCACCCGATGGACGGCGAGCTTCTGCATCCTGCCCTCGACGCGGTCGCGGTCCCGCCGCTCCATCGCCATCTTGACGGCCACCTGCTCCAGCATCCCCAGCCTACGCTGTATCGTCCTCAGCGCCAGCTCTGTGCGCGCGCCGTCCTCGAGCGCCTCCCGGATCTGTCCCAGCGTACTGTGGTACATCTCCCGGAGCACCTCCTGGCACTCGCGGCTGGGGAAGAGCTCCTCGAACGCGCGCACACCACTGGGCGGCGGCTGCGGCGCGCCCTCCGGCGGCGGCTCGTATGCACTCAGCAGCTCCTTGGTGCGCCTCGCCGTGGCCACCAGCTTCGTGTACGTCGTCTCGAACTCCCACGCCTCCCTGAACGCGGAGACCCCGCCGCTCTTCTGCGCAGCGTCGACGACGGCGGGGGAGTTGGCGCGCCGGTTCGTCGTCCTCCGGTCTTCGGCGGCGCGGGGTCTCTTCGCCGCGCTCGGGTTGTCGGCCTTGCGCTCGGGAGCCGGAGTGCAGCGCTCTTCCTCGTCCTCCTTCGCGAGACGTCTCAGCAGTAAGACGCGCTCGCGCCCCGTCGGGACCGGGAGATACTCCGTGAATTCTCGGAGGAGATCGCCGTTCGCCGGGCCGAAGACTTGCCGGGCCCGCTGGTAGATTCGATTCAAATCCGTCGTCTCCTCGGAGCTCGCCTCGGAGATCAGCTCGAGGAGCCTGTCGTAGAGCCCCGCTCGCCTACGACTCACCCGTTCGAGGTACCGCACGGCTATACCAATGCGGTCCCCATGGTCGACGGCGGCGGAGGTGGTGGGGCGGCGCTCCCTTTTTGGCCGCCTCGGCGCGGGATCTTCGCGGGCGGGCTCGGGCGCGTGCTCGTGGGGGACGAAAGCTTCGAGGCCACGGACGAGGTCGGGGTGGCCCTGGAGGAGCGCGTACGCCTTGGCCGCGACTTCACGGCTATCGGGGGTCTCGCCCGTTCTGTGGAGCCGGAGGATGAGGAGGAAGTTCTGGTAGATGGCCGGCTCAGACGCGAACCGGGTTTTTACCTGCTGGAAGAAGGACACGGCGGCGGCTAAATCGCTGTCCGGGAATTCTTCCATGGCGGCGGCTCGCTCGTCTCTCTCTCTCACGCCCGCGGCGGCGCAGGGGAGATGCGGCTGCGTTTCCCGTGCGAAGGCTAGTCTCTTCTTTTTCTTTGAGAAATCGAGGCTAGTCTACTGGTGGGTTCGACTATTTGTCCACCCACCCGCGCGGGGGGCAGGAGATCACACGAGGATTCCAGCTTGAGTCGGGCTCGGACTGTAGTATTTTACAAACACCAATACAGTCCTAGTATTGCTCGTCATCGGTCACGTAGAGATTTGTATTCTTTGAAAAGCAAGGCGGCTTTAGTTCTACATAATCAACATACAAACTATATATGTAGTGCTATGTTAATGTCACTGGATTACGCTGCAACCTGGCAGTGCTATCGAGGATGGCAGCGGCCTTCCTCTTACTACGCACGTGATCAAAAGAGAGATGTGTAGTGCTATGTTAATGTCACGGAATACATTTTTTTAACATGTGTAAAAATGATAAAATAAGGCCTAGTTTGACAACAAAGTTTTTCTAAAACTAAAGTATATCAATACCATATCATAGTATTTTAGTGCCTAGCAAAGCAATACTTCAGTTTTTCCCTTTTCTCAGTTTTAGAAAAACAGGGTCTAGCCTCTTTCTCAAATACTTCAAAAAAACCATAGTTTTGGAGAATACTTCAGTTTTAAAACCATATTATTTGTTAGATCCAAACACCTCAAAGTATTTAATACTTCAGTTTTTTTAGAAACCGAAGTATTCCTTCAATACTTTAAAAATACTTTGATGCCAAACGGGGCCTAAATGTTCTCCTGAGTGTCCAGTGGCGTGGAACACAGTCAGCACTCCCAAGCTGCTAGGAGGCCTGGGTGTTAAGAACCTGCGGCTTATGAATCATGCCCTAAGGGCTCGCTGGCAGTGGATCGATCAAAGTGATGAGGATAGGCCCTAGAAAGGGATAAGCTTCACCCTGAATAAGGAAACTGAGGAGCTCGCTGCGGCTGCAACAAGGTGCGAGTTAGGGAACGGCGAGCGCATCCGATTCTGGACAGACAATTGGCTAGATGGCTGGAGCATCAGTAAGAGAGCACCCCACCTGTTTGCGTTCGTTAAACCTTCAAAGCTGAGCGACTCCGTGGCCATGTCCCTCACTGATCACTCGTGGGCGCGTACCTTCTACAAGACCCGTCTGTGCATACTCTCGTGGAATATCTGATGCTTTGGGATAGGCTGAGTAGGGTCTTGATTCAAACGGCAGAACCCGACGTTCTAACTTGGAAGTTGTCTACCAGTGGTGCTTACATGGCCAAATCTGCATATGATATGCAGTTCCTGGGCAGGGAAGAAATTTCGGGTGCCCGCTGATGTCTACGCACTTCTATTCTTGTAGACAGTTTTTGGGCCTTCAAGTGCAGAGGTTTGTAGAATAGCAGCAAGTTTCCCTTAAGTGAATTATCCAAGGTTTATCGAACTCAGAGAGGAAGTGGTCAAAGGTATCTCTCTCAAGCAACCCTGCAATCAAGATACAATAAGTCTCTTGTGTCCCCAACACACTCAATACACTTGTTAGGTGTATAGGTGCACTAGTTCGACGAAGATATAGTGAAATACAAGTGGTAGCGGTGCCAGAAAAGAGCTTCTGACTTGTTGTTGACGTGGGAGAGACTAAAGGCTAACTGAAATAAAGATGGAAGCAAGCAAGCATGCAACATATCTAGTTGCAAACAGTGTTTCAATGTTTAGAAACAAGGCCTAGGGATCATACTTTCATTAGTGAACACTCTCAATAAATATATTCTCTTCATGATACTACTCTTAACTACTCTCCGGTTGGACACTCTAATCCATGGTAGGGCTATAACAACACACCTCAAAGTCCGCTTTCCCCATCTAGATAACCCCACACTGTCACCTTGAGCGCTAGATGGTTCCAAAAAACACCACAATTTCATAAAGACATCCAACTCAAAATATAATTCATGACAAATATATATGTAATCTAGCCTAAGTGCCACCATAGCGTGCACGCTGTCACTTTCACACACATGGGGAAAAGCATAGATCTATTAAAGCACTTGAGTATTTATGTAAACTCTAACCTAAGTGCCACCACGGTATGCACGGTGTCACTTTCACACACGTGGGGAGAGCTAGAGATCTATTAAAGCACTTGAGTAGCAGAGTAGATCTACTTGATTACAAAGCTCATGACCATAATATGATCATGCATAGAGAGAGATGAACACATAGCTACCGGTAGAGCCCTTAGACTCGAGGAAGAACTACTCCCTCCTCATCATGAGAATCAGCAACGGCGATGGAGATGGTGGTGGAGATCGATGGAGATGGTGGTGGAGATCAAAGGGGATGGCTCCAGGGGCACTTCCCCGTCCCGGCAGGGTGCCGGAACAGAGACTTTCTTTACCCCGAATCTCCCCTTCGGTGGCGGCAGCGCTACAGAGGTTTTCGTGGCTTTCTCCCATATTATTTAGGGTTTTTGGGTCGGAGTCTTCTTATAGGCGAAGGAGGCAAGGTCGGTGGAGGGCTAGGGGGCCCACACCCCCTATGGGTGCCACCAGGGCTGGCCCGCGCCCACCTAGGGTGTGGCCACCCTGGTGTCCTCCTCCATCTTTGCTTCGTGGTTCCGTGTCGTGTCGGGTAAAATAATGACTTTGTCTTTTGTCCCGTCCAATTCCGAGAATATTCATTTTCTGCCTTTTCTGGAACGAAAAACAGAAGAAAACAGGCAACTGGCACTGTGACATCTTGTTAATAGGTTAGTCCAGAAAACATATAAAAATACCTCAAAGTGAAGACAAAGCAAAGTAAAGTAGATACTAAACAAGCATGGAACATCAAAAATTATAGATACGTTTTCGACGTATCAAGCATCCCCAAGCTTAACTCCTGCTCGTCCTTGAGTAGGTAAGTGATAAAAAGACTATTTTTCAGGTGACATGCACCATCAAAATCAAGATCAAACCATTTGCAAACATTGAAAGTTGTGATCAAAGAACTCTAAACATGAGCATGAAAGATGGAGTTCTAACAATAAGACAAAGTAACTATGCATGCAACATGAAAGGATACAAACAAAGATTCATGAATAACAATGCATTGAAAGACGTTTGTTTGATTCACATATAGAAAACATAGCATAGTGGCATTCAACTTGTCCCTCATGGAGTAGGAAATAGACGCATAGTACACCTTCAAAGTTCATAAGAGTGACTAGATACAAATAACACAAGAACAAGTAATATCAACAATATGCATCAATCAATAAGTTTTGGGACAATGCACATAGAACTAAGAATGGCAACTATGCTCTCTTAACTGGTGCCTAAGGATAGAAGGTGGAGACTCAATATAATAGTGGAAGAAAGGCCCTTCACAAAGGGAAGCAGGGATTTCAAGTCTCATAAATAGCTTCCAAAAATTATGGTACTTGTTAGCTTTCAGCTCTCATTGATCCTAGCATAAGCATCTTGAAGTAATTAAGGTTAAAGTGAACAAATTATGTAGTATATGCTTGACCAAGTATAAGTTGAATCTCATGTCCCTTGAATACGAGGTCCGCTCTTTATGCTACTGAACTTTAGTCACCTGTAAGTTCTTGTCATAGTAAGTACGTGTGTATCATAGAGAACCGCCAACGGGGTACCCCTTGCACATGATACATGAGCTATTCCATAATCAAAATGACAAGGCAAGCAGACAATGAGCATCTCAGCAATCTTCTTATTTACCATAGGAAAATGATGCTTGTTTATCTCTTTCTCTTTTCAATATGTCTCTTTTTTTATAAGAAGAAAGCTTCATAGATGTCATTATGCTGATGCTACAAGTTTCCACCATGATTAGGCATGGCTTAGGCTAGCGGCCCAAGCGTTTCTCTAACACACATACATAACTCCATGGACTTACAAGCTCCTCTTTTATTTCACATCGACGGAATCCGCAAACAAAAGAGCATGATATCAACTGGGTACAAAGTACAAGTGCAATGTTGAAAGCGTTCCTCGTGACAGCACGGTTCTGCTAATTCCAACTTATAAGTGCAAGCATATACAACATAGATGACACAATGGTTCAATTTTTTTTTGAAACATCATATATTAGGCATGCAAGCCGTCTCATTAAAACCTTCCAGTCCCCTTAGATACCCTGGTAAGGAAAAAGAGCGCGTCAAAAACTTGCATCCCATCAAACAGTCGTTACATTGTTTATGAGGGAATTAGCTAAAAAACTAGGGGCATCATCGTCCCAGTTACAAGACAGTTTATCCTTGAAAGAAAACCTAGCTATCTCATGTGCAAATTTATTTGCACCCCTCAAGTAGTGTTGAAATTTGACTTGTCCAATTGCAGCCGAGATATCCACACAATCATCCATAATAGCCGACGACCCCGACCACCATGAGTCCTGGCCATTGCATGCATTGATAATCTCAAGAGAATCACCTTCCGCAAGAATATTATTGCATCCCAATCTATTTGCAAGGTTAAGGCCCTCCTTCATTGCCACGGCCTCTGCCATATGAGCTGATGTAACATGCGGTAGGAATTTGCAAGTAGCAGCCACAAAATTTCCCTGGAAGTAACGAACAACAGCCCTAGAAAAGGTATCAATATGGAAGGCTGCATCAACATTTACCTTCTGCTGCCGTGTCTCCGGTCTTTTCCATTTACTTGCTTCATCAGTGGTGATACTTTTTGATATCTTTGAAGCATTTGCTACAATTTATAATATGGACATCTTGCAGTGTGCCAGCGGGGGAACAATTTCATTGTGCGTGCGCCTCCTCCTAATCCACCATAGATACCAAGAGGTGACCACTATTAGTTCTTTCCATCCGACATTTTCCAACACCTGGACATTATCATCTTCGTCGGATCAGAACCTCAAAAATAGCCGATCTTTCCCTATCCTCCTGCGAAGCTTCTTCTATCAAATTCTCTAGTCCCAGTGCTCGCCATAAATCAATAGCCATTTGACATTGGAAAAGGAGGTACTTGATAGTTTCAGGTCCTTGATTGCACACTGGACACCCTCCCAGATTACCAATATGCCGATTGTGTAGGATACTCCTCAATGGAATGATACCATGTAGTGCCTGCCAAGTGAAGATTTTTTACTTTGCTTGGAATATTAAGTTTCCACAAAGCTTTCCAAACAGGGTTAGTCGCCGATGAGCCTGGGAGCGCCATATGTCCCGCGGAAGGCCCAAACTGATGGCGCCATTGCAAATGATATCCTGAACGAACAATGTGTCTTCCGTGTTTAGTATACGCCCAGGCAATAAAGTCATCAAACCCTTGATTATTAAGGGGGTCTGCAGAATGCGTTTACATCCACTGTTAAGAAAAGTTCTCTAAGTAACTCTTCATCCCACTGACCAGTATATGTGTAACATCCCAGCATATAGGACCTAACGAAGGGTAGATTTAGGAATATGAATTGTTGCATGCATTCATTTGTAAAAATGTGGGTAAAATTTTCGCCAAATAAAACCTTGAGTGATCAATGTTTCTTTCTTACTTTGAGATTAGGTTTAGTCTTAAAGGAGGATTGCTATAAACTTTGATATGATCTTAAAGAAATTATGTGTGTTTTGAAATGAGTTTGGATTTTAAAACTTAAGTGTTTTATAATTTAAATGATTTTGATATAAGATTTGAATCTTAAATTAATTAAGAGAAGAGTATTATAACTTAAATCTTATCTAAAAACAATATTGAGTATGAAATTCATTTCATATACATAAACAAGCTACAAATAAATGTAACCTACTGAAGTTATTCCAAACTTCACAATTTACAAAAAGAGTAAAGAATAAGAATATTCTTTATTAATAAATATATAATCATTATTACAAATGAATAAAATAAAGATTACAACAATTATAAAAGAATATTACAAAAGAATAAGAAAATTACATTTGTATATCTACTAACTATCCTATATCTAAATCTACACTAAATCTTCATCTTTATCTTTGTACCTGCAAAACAAATATTAAATAGAAAACAAAATAAGATTAGTGTTAGTATATTTCTCTCAGATATGTCAGTGAGGTGCACTTGATAAACTCATCATTGAGGAATGTTATAAAGGGGCAAGTTTCACCAATATGAAAGATTTCAACTTTCATAAATTCAAAGCCAGAAAGCAGATGACAGCCAAAAGGGATCAATTCACCTGCTAGGTGAAAGTAAGCTAGTAATAGTAAGTTCAAACTTTCTGAACCTATCCACAAGTACATAGCAGGCACACAAGCTGGACACACACAAGCATGCAGATGGTGTGCTGTCGACTTCACAAGCACAACCAAATATCACAAAACCACAGCACAACCATGGATGAGCACGTCAGTGCATCTCTCCACTACAAAACACACCAGCACAACCAGGGTAATCAGCAGCTAAACCAAGAACATCAGCCAAATCAAACCACCCAGATCAACCCAAACATCACCAGGATGGTGACATAAGGAGGGGAATGGATCTGGTGGACAGCAAGGTCAAGCCCAGGATCTAGGAGGAGCAGGCAAGCTCAAGAGCAAGATCAGAAGCCCAGCAAAGCAAACCAAGATCAAGATCATCATCAATCTACTACACCAACATCAAACTTTGTGGTGAGTCTCATAAAACCATCACATGATTTCATCAAATTATCTAAAGAAAAGCATGTGCTGCTTTATGAAATGATCTCTCAATAAACACCCAAGATGGGTGAATCTATCCTAGATATTTCAAGTATAAGGATAAGAAATCAAGCTCAACCATAAGCACTAAACTCTCAGACCAACACCACTGAGTTCAGTGTTACTTTTGCAACTTAGATCATTCTTCATTTGATCTTATCAGACCAGGGCACATCTCTCAAAGAGAATAGCACCTCTAATTCTATAAGTTTCAAACAAACTATTGCCAACTAACTAGGAATTAAATCCTAGAGCCTCAGACCAACATCATAGGCAGGAAAGATAAGAAAAGCTTTCATTTCATCTTGCCAGTTTTAATCACAAGCATTATCAAGCTAAGCCTAGAAATAAAAACCCAATCACTTGTGTGCCAGAATACAATGGTATCACAAGGACAAGTTCTTAATGAGCTAAAACCAATCTTTGCTTAGTTCCCACAGAAAAAGGGACAAACCACTACATACCATTTTCCTGAAGCCAAGTGCCAGGAATCAACATTAAATTCATCTATACATCCACATAAATCATTATATGTAATGATTTGATTCAGTGTGTACAATCCCATACAAGTCTACCATTATATTACAATAAGCAACTACTGAGAGAAACCACTGTCAGTACAAGCATTCTGACAGTAGAATAGATTCTCAGATCAACAACTTAATCCAATCAAGGATTCCATTGAAACAACTAGCATGGATCATAGTGAATCATCACTAGAATAAAGCTAACAAGCAACGAACATCATCAAAGTCACTACCAATCATTAACCACAGCAGACAATCATTCTTCATGCTCAAGTATGATCATCAGTAAATCTAAAAGCATCATGGAAAATTTCAACATGGGGTTATGAACCCTAATTAGAGCAAGAACCCTAATCCAGAGATGAACCCAATCAGCACATAGCCACTAGGAATGAGAAGCCACTAGATACAAACACAGAGAATCATGGCAGTAGCATGAACAAGGACCACAGAGACAACTTACCTGAGGTCCTCGATGATGAATCGAAGAGGAAGCAGAGTGGCCGACGAACCGGGCAAAGAGGAGAACCAGAGGCCAAGAATCTGCACCGCCACGGCGGCCGCAGCAGCACACGAGCCCAGCACACCACCGCAGACGGGATCGTGGTGGTGGCGACAACACCTTTCCTTAACCCTAGGGTTCGGGAACGAGGTAAACATGGTCACGGGGAAGCCCCAGAGTCAAATCCAATTGGATAGAACAAACGAGCGTCGTCGACAACCCCAACTCGCTCCACGACGGCGGCCAGAACGACCGACGGCGGCGGGAATCGACGGTGGCGGCATCGTCGGCCACGTGGTCAAGTCAGAGGAGGAGAGGATAAGGTTGAGAGAGTGAGGAAGGCAGAGAGAATGGGCTGGGTGGGCCAAAACCCTTCGGGGTGATATTTTGACCCTACCCTATTGGGCCACCCTGGCCCAATAAGCCCAAGGGGCAGCCCAAGTTGTTTAATGAACTATTTTGATCAATTGGAAAAGACCAAAATGCCCTGACCTCAATGAAATTCTAGAAAATAAAATTAAAGTCCAAAAATTATAAATAAAATATTTTTTGATTCACAATAATCCACTCTATCCAAATAAAATAAGATATAAAATTTTGGACATTTAAATTGTTATAAGAATTTTGTAATTTATATATTCCTTATGGAATTTTACAAAATTATTGATAAAAATAAATAAAAATCACTTTCATTATATATTAATATTATAGTATTTTTGAAAAATACTAAATAAATATTTAATAATAAATTTTAATGTATAATTAATAATTCCTAAAAGAATTATTAAAGCAATAAAAGTCAAATAAAAAGGGAAATAAAATAAAATAATTCAATATATGCAATAAATATAAAAAAATAATATTTATAAATGCTTTACTAAAAGGCATCTTATATAGGGAAAATGCATATAGAATTAAATAATGCATTACATTACTTGCATAATCATTTTGCTTCTTTAAATATTGTCCTTACCGGGCAATAATGATGTTTTTGTAGAACTAGAAGCTCAAGGTCCAGTGCAAGCATCAGACTTCACTACCTTGCCATCACAAGGCAAGTTCATCACTTGCTCATGTCCTTTGAAGAGTCTTTATCAAAGTATTTGCAATTTGTGTGTTATCATATATGCTATAAAAGAAAGAAAATATTATTTTCATAAATAAATAAATCATATATATCATCCTAAGTGGTGATATAATGGAGCAATAGAACTTAGGGTTCTATTTGCAACAATGATAATCAAGTAGGGACTTAATAACCCCTGACATTAGTGATTCTAGCGTCGTATATTACGCGTTAGCCATGAGATTTGGAATGAGACAGATAAGTCAGCTGTATCTTCTTCCTCTCGCATGAAGCCGGATGTGCAGGTCGTGGCTGTTACCCTTGTAGCGTGCATATTAATTGGCAATTCGTAGAGGATATGCAGCATATGGGTGGGAACCCTCATCGTCCCACGATAGTTCTGGCATCTAACGGTTTGTACAAACCATTGCCGCAATTCATTATGTGGGCATAGTGTACACCAAGGAGGCATGCGGGGTCGCGAAGGGGGCAGTGACTGGCTTGGACCAACTACTGGGCCCCACATCATGGAATTGTGGACGGGAAAGTACGCCCGGTTGTGCAAAAAGGAGTTAATCTCTCATGGGTAAAGTAACGCACCTCTACAGAGTGTAAGAATTGTAACTTGTTACTCCCTGTTCCGGGAAGGAGCTACAAACGCCGCAGGAAAGGAACTCCATGAAAGTTCTGGTCAACCTGTGAAGGCTAATTGTCACAGTTTTTTTTTGGGAATAAAATCAATCTTTGAAGAAATATTTACAAAAACTGCATAGTGCCAAGGATTTATAATCCGAGGTGGTAGTTAGAGCATCAAACTTCCCACCTTGCATATAATGAACTTGTTGGGTAACGTTGTTACTCATTCTTTCCTTTGATCCCTTGCTTAGACTCTGAGGATCCCGAAGACGTGTCAATGTATGCAGCTGAATGCCAAGAAGATGTGTTCTACGAGGAACCTGATCTATCCGGAGGAGTTGAAGGAGTGGATTACGAGATCCGCTACGTTGTCGATGACAACGAGTCCACTTAAGTATCTAGTTAGTAGTAACCTTGAATGCAAAGCATGAACTTTATAGAATAAGCTGTTGAGCCCCACTCCTAGTCGGAGTTGTTACTTTTAAATTTCCGCTGAACACTTTATATTTGGTTTGTAAGTTGGATGTTTTGGAAGTCTTGAAATTCCGGTATTGTAATGATAATAATGTGTGTACTTTTGTAATATGGACCCGCAATGTTTCTGTTGTACCACTCTGAGGGATGTGATATTTACGGAACGGTGTTCTGTGGATGTCATGTCAACGACTATAGTGTACTACACATGCAATGGTATCTTTGGGTCACCGATTGGTATCAGAGCAAATTGCTTTGACCTTAGGTTGGAAACCTAGTAAAGGGTATTACCTGTAGGAGAATTAGCAATGATAAAGAATTCTCTAAAAGTAATATAATGGGTATTCAAATGAGAATATTCCGTTATATGTTTTAGTGCGATAAGTCTTTGTTATGATGCAATATGTCATTGGATACTAATCAAAATTATTTTTTCTGATATACAGAGTTATGGCACCAAAGTTTCCAAAACAAACTTTGGTAAGGAAAGAAGAGACTCTTGATGATTATCAAGGATCATTTACAGACCAATTTCGTCAACTTTTAAAGCTTTTTAATTGTCCAACTAGAATTCCAGTGAACACTATCACTTACCTTGATGGCCGGATGTTATCCAAGTATCGTGTGAGTATCCAACTTCCAGAGAAGCTTGGATTATATCACGATCTACCTATAGGAGAAGGCAGGAGTCATTTAGCAGCCTATCATGTTGCTGTTGTGGAGGCGATAGCTAATATCCGGGAGCAGAAAACCAAGGAGCTAGAAGGTAGCACATTTTCTGTGATACCTCATGATTCTATAGACTCAGAGCCTATACCGGATCATCTTAATTTGGTTAAGAAGCATCCTAAGTTAGCTTCCAAGTTTATGGATAGATATCGGACACTCGTTGCGTCTTTTTATAAGACCCATCAAGTGATTGTCGAAGACAGAAATGATATGCTAGAGGATCTAACTGATCCGGAAAGGAGGAAACAGTTATCATTCCAGTTAGAGAAAGAAGCAAGTAGTAGTGCAACACCTATCTTTAAGGATATACCTATAGATCCGGAATCTTTTATACCATATCCTTATTCACCAATACCTGAACCTACACATGATCCTACTATAGATATGCGGTATGCAGTACCACAGGGCTCAGAGGATGGTTTTGACTCAGAAATTCCTATTGAGAATTCGGATGGTTGGAGGATGGGATCATACAATGAATCTCATGAACACCAGATGTCCACAGATGGTTCTGACAGAAATGTTGGACAATCTAGTTGGATGGGTGCAAGAATGAATCCTAATAACAGAAGTAGAAATACCATGTCAATAGATGATCAGGATGAAGAAGAAGATCCTGAGGAGAGAGTGTTTGAATCATCAACATCTTCTCAAAACCCAGGGAATATACATTATCCAGTGTTCAATTATCTTGCCCACGAGAGCACCTGGGAAGCAGCAGGATCTACGTATTCTGTTGACAACTCAAGGAATGAAGCTCAGGAGATGCAGGCTAGAGATAATGTTGAATATGCTTCTGAAGACTTTTCATCTTAGCTGGAGGGAGTAAATGCGCTCAGGATGAGTAATGACTCAAGTCCTGACACTTCAGATACAGAGTATGTTCCTTCTGGAAGGCCATTTGTTCCACAAACTGTGCGACGAAGAACACGTCATCACGGTTGGACATCAGGCATGTATGATGAGCGTAGTTACTACTAGAAAGAGATAACTAGTTAGTAGTATCAAGTACTGTGTGTTGTACTCGAGAAATAAGGTAGCTTTGTAATAATACCAATATGGTATATGTTGTAATGACTTTGTATCATTATGATATTATGTATAATATGTGAAATGCATATTTGGATTTTCTTTGGATCTTCATTGTGTGACTAGTTCTGTGCGTAAAGTCGAGCTCAGAACACATGTGCATGATGTAATTATGAGTATTCGCTTTATGATGCAGGACTTGGGGGGTCATGGATACGGGTGTAGAAATGGAAACTGAGCAGCAGCGGATGGAGCGTGAGGCCAAGGAAAAGGCCGATGCCGATACAGCAAATCAAGGATCATTACCACCACCACCACCAATGAGGTCGTTAATGGAGCAGAAATTTATGCAATGCATGCAAATGATGCAACAGACCCAGAACAAGTTCATGGAAGATTTGCTGGGGCAAGCAAATCAGAGAGCACCTGAAGGTGGAGGAGTGAGTTTATCTGATTTCCAGAATGCAAGACCGTTACCTTTTGCATCAGCTCCTGAACCAATGGATGCAGAAGACTGGCTAGCAGATACAGAGAGGAAGCTGAAAACTGTGGGTTGCAATGATGAGGAAAAATTGAGGTATGCAACTCATTTGCTGACTGGACCTGCAGCATCATGGTGGGAAAATCAGTTAGCCATACAACAACCAGGAAGGGAGTTTTCCTGGGAGGATTTCAAGCAGAGATTCCATGAATATCATGTTCCGGAAAGTGTCATGGAGTTGAAGCGGAGAGAATTTGAGGAGCTTCAGCAAGGATATACTAGTGTCATGAAGTACATCCAGGAGTTTAGCCAACTGTCTCGTTATGCTGAGGAAGATGTTAACATTGAAGAGAACAGGAAGAAACGTTTCTTGCGTGGATTAAATCCGTTTGTGAAGATGCAGCTAAGGTTAGATAATAAGCAAACTTATCAGCAGTTGTTGGATGCAGCCATTACTTTTGAAGATGACTACAAGAATGTCCAAGAGGATCGGAGGAAGAGAGCCAAGAAGGAAACCAAGAGAATTCAGGCAAGCAAACCTAAACCTAATCTGGAGTTCAAACCTCAGAATAGGAATTATGGAAACAACAACAATAACAATAACAAGGGCAGTGGTGGAAATCAATCTAATCCGAGAAGGAATGTTATCTGTAACAACTGTGGAATTCCAGGGCATTTCCAGAGGGAGTGCAAAAATCCTGTAGTGATCTGTTACGGTTGTGGCCAGAAGGGGCATATTAAGCCAGATTGTCCGAGCAAACCACCAGGAGGATGGCCTACCAAGGGAGGAGGATAAGCCAGTGGAGGAAATGGACAGCCCAATAAAGGAGGAAACAATGGCAAGAACAACAATGGCAAGAGAAACCGACCTACCGGAAAACTGAACTGTGCAACCCTCGAGGAGGTGGATAATTCGGAGCATGCAGTGATAGGTACGCTCAATATCCTTACCAATCCCGGCAAAGTTCTATTTGATACTGGTGCAACTACTTCATTCATTTCTGAAGAATTTTGTGAGAAGTTCGGGATTAGAAGGGCAACGTTAGAACGTCCTATGACCGTAGTTACGGCAGGAGGGAATGTGACTGTACGCCACATAAAACAAGATCAGGTTATCTCGATCTATGGTTGTACATATTTCGCAGACCTTTATGTGATTCCTTTGAAGGGAATTGCAGTAGTGCTGGGATGGATTGGATGATGGAACACGGAGCTCAGATTAATTGTGAGGAGAAAACAGTCTCAATCAAAACTCCAAGTGGAGCAAGAATAGTTTACCAAGCAGATAAACACAGCCATATCATGGTGGATCTGCAGTTGAATTCAATGAAGGAAGTTAAATTAGAAGAGATTCCTATAGTTAATGAATTCCAAGATGTTTTCCCAACGGAATTACCAGGAATGCCACCAGACCGGGAGATAGAGTTCACCATTGACTTAATACCTGGTACAACACCAATAGCTCAAGCACCATATAAAATGGGACCCAAAGAGTTGAAAGAACTCAAGGAGCAAATTGATGAGTTAGCAAGAAAAGGATTTATACAGGAAAGTGTATCCCCATGGGGAACACCAGTAATCTTTGTGGATAAGAGAGATGGTGGAAGACGGATGTGTGGTGATTATAGAAATCTGAACATTGTGACTATAAAGAATAAATATCCTTTACCAAGAATTCAAGATTTGTTTGATCAAGTGAAAGGAGCTGGAGTATTTTCAAAGATCGATTTAAGATCTGGATACCATCAAATAAAAATCAAGCCGGAAGAAGTTCCAAAAACAGCATTTGTCTCAAGATATGGACACCATGAGTATCTGGTAGTACCATTTGGTTTGACCAATGCACCGACAATATTCATGAATCTGATGAACAAGATTTTCATGCCATATTTAGACAAGTTTGTCATTGTTTTTATTGATGATATTCTGATATATTCCAAGGATAAGGAACATAAGCTTTATGCTAAGTTCAGTAAGTGTGAGTTCTGGTTAGATGAGGTAGAATTCCTCGGTCATGTGATTAGTAAGGATGGGATTGCTGTGAATCCATCTAAAGTTCAGTCGGTACTAGAGTGGACTGCACCGACCAATGTGAAGCAAATTCGAGGTTTCTTAGGAATGGCTGGTTATTATCGGAGATTCATTGAAGGTTTTTCTAAAATAGTCGGACCAATGACCAAATTATTAAGGAAGAATACACCATTTAAGTGGGATGAGAAGTGTGAAGCAAGTTTCCAAGAGTTGAAGACTAGATTAACCACAGCTCCAATCTTAGCAGTTCCTGAAACAGGGAAGGATTTCACTGTATATTGTGATGCATCAAAAGAAGGTTTGGGTTGTGTATTAATGCAAGATCGGAAAGTGATTGCTTACGGTTCAAGACAATTGAAACCACATGAAGTCAACTATCCAACTCATGATTTAGAGTTAGCAGCAGTAGTTTTTGCACTGAAAGGATGGAGACATTTTCTTTATGGAACTAGATGTGAGTTATACACTGACTATAAAAGTCTCAAATACTTCTTCACTCAAAAGGAATTAAATATGAGACAGAAGTGTTGGTTGGAAGGATTATGATCTAACAATCAATTACACCCCAGGGAAAGCAAATGTTGTAGCAGATGCTTTAAGCAGAAAGAGTGCAGATATTCAGCCAAGCAATAGGGAGTTACCAAAAGAGTTACAAATGGACTTGGAAAGGTTAGAACTTCAATTCATCAGAACAAAGGTTCTTGGAGGATTAGCTACTATGCAGGTAGTTGCAGAGCAGGATAGTGATCTTAAGCAAGAAATTTTTAGACATCAAGAAGAAGATCCTTTCATTACTGAGGAAATTAGGAGGATATCTCAAGGGCAAAAATCAGTTTTTCGCCTTGGAGATTATGGATCTTTATGGTTCCAAGATCGTCTATGTGTTCTAGATGTGACTGAGATCAGAAATGTCATACTCAAAGAAGCACATAATACCCCATATTCTATACATCCATGGAGTACTAAGATGTATATGAATTTGAAAGAACTATTCTGGTGGAATAACATGAAAAGAGATATTGCTAAATATGTATCTGAATGCCATACTTTTCAAAGGGTGAAAGCTGAACATCAAAGTCTAGCAGGACCATTACAACCCTTAGAAATTCCTGAATGGAAGTGGGAGGAAATAAGTATGGACTTTATCACAGGATTACCTATGACACCAAAAAGGAAGGATATGATATGGGTAATTGTGGACAGACTCACCAAGAGTGCACATTTTATTCTAGTAAATCAAAAGGATAATGCCGAGAAGTTAGTTGAAGTATATGTTAAAGAGATAGTAAGTAAGCATGGAGTACCCAAAAAGATCATAACTGATAGGGGATCAGTGTTTACTTCAGCATTTTGGAAGCAATTGCATGAAGCACTTGGTTCAAAGTTAGATTTCAGCACGTCATATCATCCTGAGACAGGAGGTCAAACTGAAAGAACAAATCAAATACTAGAAGACATGTTGAGAGCTTGTGCACTAGACTTTGGAGGAACATGGGAAGATCACCTACCATTGGTAGAATTTTCTTATAACAATAGCTATCAAAGTAGTCTGAAGGCAGTTCCATATGAGATTCTGTATGGAAGGAAGTGTAGATCACCAATATGTTGGTATGAACACGAAGCAAAGAAAGAATTTGCACCAGATTATATCAAGGAGAGACAAGACATCATTGATAAGATGAGGGATAGACTGAAAATAGCCTAGAGCAGGCAGAAAAGTTATGCGGATCAAAGCCGAAGATCATGGCATCCAGAAGTGGGAGATATGGTCTATTTGAAAGTAAGTCCAATGAAAGGAGTAAAAAGATTCGGAGTTAAAGGAAAATTGAGTCCAAGATATATCAAACCATTCAAGATACTGAGTCAAAACAGAACTATAGCGTATGCTTTAGAGTTACCATCAAGATTGGCTCAAGTGCATAATGTTTTCCATGTGTCACAACTTCGCAAATGTTTGAAAGTCCCAGATGATGCAATAACACATCAAGAGATAGAACTACAAGCAGACCTGACGTATATTGAAAAGCCCTGCAAAATTCTGGAAGAAAACTGGAAAAGATTAAGGAACAGAGCAATCAAATATTGTAAGGTACAATGTGAACATCACCCTGAGAGAGAAGCCACATGGGAGAAGGAAGAGGATTTAAGAAAAGCTTATCCAGAACTATTCAGGTACATCTCCACAAACTTCGGGATGAAGTTTAATTTAAGGGGGGAAGTCTGTAACATCCCAGCATATAGGACCTAACGAAGGGTAGATTTAGGAATATGAATTGTTGCATGCATTCATTTGTAAAAATGTGGGTAATTTTTTTGCCAAATAAAACCTTGAGTGATCAATGTTTCTTTCTTACTTTGAGATTAGGTTTAGTCTTAAAGGAGGATTGCTATAAACTTTGATATGATCTTAAAATGTGTGTTTTGAAATGAGTTTGGATTTTAAAACTTAAGTGTTTTATAATTTAAATGATTTTGATATAAGATTTGAATCTTAAATTAATTAAGAGAAGAGTATTATAACTTAAATCTTATCTAAAAACAATATTGAATATGAAATTCATTTCATATACATAAACAAGCTACAAATAAATGTAACCTACTGAAGTTATTCCAAACTTCACAATTTACAAAAAGAGTAAAGAATAAGAATATTCTTTATTAATAAATATATAATCATTATTACAAATGAATAAAATAAAGATTACAAGAATTATAAAAGAAAATTACAAAAGAATAAGAAAATTACATTTGTATATCTACTAACTATCCTATATCTAAATCTACACTAAATCTTCATCTTTATCTTTGTACCTGCAAAACAAATATTAAATAGAAAACAAAATAAGATTAGTGTTAGTATATTTCTCTCAGATATGTCAGTGAGGTGCACTTGACAAACTCATCATTGAGAAATGTTATAAAGGGGCAAGTTTCACCAATATGAAAGATTTCAACTTTCATAAATTCAAAGCCAGAAAGCAAATGACAGCCAAAAGGGATCAATTCACCTGCTAGGCGAAAGTAAGCTAGTAATAGTAAGTTCAAACTTTCTGAACCTATCCACAAGTACATAGCAGGCACACAAGCTGGACACACACAAGCATGCATTACATTACTTGCATAATCACTTTGCTTCTTTAAATATTGTCCTTACCGGGCAATAATGATGTTTCTGTAGAACTAGAAGCTCAAGGTCCAGTGCAAGCATCAGACTTCACTACCTTGCCATCACAAGGCAAGTTCATCACTTGCTCATGTCCTTTGAAGAGTCTTTATCAAAGTATTTGCAAATTGTGTGTTATCATATATGCTATAAAAGAAAGAAAATATTATTTTCATAAATAAATAAATCATAGATATCATCCTAAGTGGTGATATAATGGAGCAATAGAACTTAGGGTTCTATTTGCAACAATGATAATCAAGTAGGGACTTAATAACCCCTGACATCAGTGATTCTAGCGCCGTATATTACGCGTTAGCCATGAGATTTGGAATGGGACAGAGAAGTCAGCTGTATCTGCTTCCTCTCGCATGAAGCCGGATGTGCAGGTCGTGGCTGTTATCCTCATAGCGTGCATATTAATTGGTAATTTGTAGAGGATATGCAGCATATGGGTGGGAACCCTCATCGTCCCACGATAGTTCTGGCATCTAACGGTTTGTACAAACCATTGCCGTAATTCATTATGTGGGCATGGTGTACACCAAGGAGGCATGCAGGGTCATGAAGGGGGCAGTGATTGGCTTGGACCAACTACTAGGCCCCACATCATGGAATTGTGGACGAGAAAGTACGCCCGGTGGTGCAACAAGGAGTTAATCTCTCATGGGTAAAGTAACACACCTCTACAGAGTGTAAGAATTGTAACTTGTTACTCCCTGTTCCGGGAAGGAGCTACAAACCCGGCAGGAAAGTAACTCAATGAAAGTTTTGGTCAACCTGTGAAGGCTGATTATCACAAAAAAAATTGGAATAAAATCAATCTTTGAAGAAAGATTTACAAAAACTGCATAGTGCCAAGGATTTATAATCCAAGGTGGTAGTTAGAGCATCAAACTTACCACCTTGCATATAATGAACTTGTTGGGTAACGCGGTTACTCATTCTTTCCTTTGATCCCTTGCTTAGACTTTGAGGATCCCGAATACGTGCCAATGTATGCAGCTGAATGCCAAGAAGATGTGTTCTACGAGGAACCTAATCTATCCGGAGGAGTTGAAGGAGTGGATTACGAGATCCGCTACGTTGTCGATGACAACGAGTCCACTTAAGTATCTAGTTAGTAGTAACTAACGGAGACGAGCAGCATGAACTTTATAGAATAAGCTGTTGAGCCCCACTCCTAGTCGGAGTTGTTACTTTTAAATTTCCGCTGAACACTTTATATTTGGTTTGTAAGTTGGATCTTTTGGAAGTCTTGAACTTCCGGTATTGTAATGATAATAATGTGTGTACTTTTGTAATATGGACCCGCAATGTTTCTATTGTACCACTCTGAGGGATGTGATATTTACGGAACGGTGTTCTATGGATGTCATGTCAACGACTATAGTGTACTACACATGCAGTGGTATGCTGGGTCACCGCAATATGGATCAATCAGCTCACAAACTCTTGTATAAACTGCATTTCCTCTTTGCGATAAAATTCTCCGATTTGGGCTGCTTGGGATCCATGAGTCACTCCAAATATTGATAGTATTCTCGTTACCCACTCTCCAGATAAATACTCTTCTAAAGGTAGCTAACCCAGCCAAGATACTTTGCCATGTGATAGATGAGCCCGCTTTCGGCCCAGCCATTAAGATATCACCATTAGGATAATACTTGGCACGTAAGACCCGTGCACAAAGGGAGTCGGGAGAATTTATAAGTCTCCATGCCTGTTTTGCCAATATTGCCAGATTAAAAGAGTGAAAATCTCTAAAACCCATACCACCTTCATTTTGGGGAAAGCATAGCTTCCACCATGCATACGAGTGTATTTTATTTCTATTGTCATCATCGCCCCACCAGAATTTTGCTATTGCATCCATCATCCTTTTACAAACACCCTTGGCAATTTGGAACACTGACATGGCATAAACTGGGATAGCTTGTGCCACAACTTTAATTAGAATTTCTTTACCTCCAATATAAAGGTGTTTCTCCTTCCATCCATTAATTCGCTGAATAATTCTCTCAATGAAATGTTCAAAGGAGTCACTTCTGTCGATCCCAACCAAAGCAGGAAGACTAAGATATTTGTCTGATAGAGCCTCGTGTCAATATGGAGGGTTTCACAAATTTCTGCCCTCACAATAGCATGAGTATTAGGTGGAAAGAAAACACTTGATTTAGCCAAACTCACTAGATGTCCCGAATTTGCACAGTAGGTATCCAACACCCGTTGCAAGGAAGTTGCATTGTTCATATCCTCCTTCATGAGAATAAGGGAATCATTAGCAAATAAGAGGTGTGAAACTTACGGTGCATTTTTGCACACTGATGCTCCATGCTTGTTTTATATCTACTTTTCTTTGCTTTGTCTACACTTTGAGGTGTTTTTATAACTTTCCTAGAACTAACCTATTAACAAGTTGCCACACTGCCAGTTGCCTGTTTTCTTCTGTTTTTGGTTCTAGAAAGGCAGAAAATCAATATTCTCGGAATTGTACGGGACAAAAGCCAAAGTTATTATTTTCCGGAACCACGAACTGGCAAGCGAGCCGGAGGGCCATAGGGTGTGAAACCCCTAGGCGCGGGTGGGCCCACCCCGCACATGGGTAGGGTTTGGGCCCCCTGGACCTCCACCGACCTTGACTTCTGCGCCTATAAGAAGCCTCCGATGGGAAAACCCTAAACAATCTAGAAGAAATCCACGAAAACCTCTGCAGTGCCACCGCCACCAAAAGGGATATTCAGGGGACAGAAATTCTCTGTTCTGGCACCCTGCCGGGACGGGGAAGTGCCCCCGGATCCATCTCCATCGATCTCCACCACCGTCTTCATCACCGTTGCTGATTCCCATGATGAGGAGGGAGTAGTTCTTCCTCGAGGCTAAGGGCTCTACCGATAGCTATGTGTTCATCTCTCTCTTTATGCATGATCATGTTGTGGTCATGAGCTTTGTAATCAAGTAGATCTACCTTGCTACTCAAGTGCTTCAATAGATCTCTGCTCTCCCCGTGTGTGTGAAAGTGACAACGTGCACACCATGGTGGCACTTAGGTTTGAGTCTACATAAACACTCTTTGTGCTTTAATAGATCTATGCTTTTCCCCACGTGTGTGAAAGTGACAGCGTGCATACCGTGTGTGGCACTTTGGCTAGATTGAATATTTGTTATGAGTTATATTTGGAGTTGGATGTCTTTATGAAATTGTGGTGTTTGTTGGAACCCTCTAGCGCTCAAGGTGACAGTGTGGGGTTATCTAGATTGGGGAAGGAGGACTTTGAGGAGTGTTGTTATTGCCCTACCGATGATTAGAGTGTCCAACCGGAGAGTAATTAAGAGTAGTATCATGAAGAGAAGATATTTATATGAGAGAGTGTTCACTAGTGAAAGTATGATCCCTAGGCCTTGTTTCTAAACATTGAAACACCGTTTGCATCTAGATCTGTTGCATGTTTGCTTGCTTTAGTCCTCCACGCCATCAACTATTTTCTGGCACCGTTACCACTTGTATTTCACTATCTCTTTGCCAAACTAGTGCACCTATATTGGGTGTGTTGGGGACACAGGAGACTTCTTGTATCTTGATTCCAGGGTTGCTTGAGAGGGAATACCTTTGACCACTTCCTCCCTGAGTTTGATAAACCTTGGGCAATCCACTTAAGGGAAACTTGCTGCTGTTCTACAAACCTCTGCACTTGGAGGCCCAACAACTGTCTACAAGAATAGAAGTGTGTAGACATCAAGATCTTTTCGATTCTTGGTGATAAGTAAAGGTAAAAAGGTACTCACATCCTCCGGTGTGAGTGCTCGAAGTTATTTCCTTTAGATTCTGCAATTTTGTCTTTTTTTTTCTTGTTTTCACTAGTTAGGCTTAATGGAAAACAACAAAAAAAATTAGAGAGCTTTATAGTGTTTATCTTGAGTTAGGACATGAAGTGTTTGAAGAGAAAATTAAAAAACCTATGGAGCTTTATTTGCATGCTAATAGCAATGTTATTAGTATGAATTCTTTGGACACCATTGTTGCTAATGCTATGGAAAAGTCTAAGCTTGGGGAAGCTGGTTTTGATGAAAATGATCTTTTAAGTCCCCCAGCTTTGGAAGATAGCTATTCTATTGCTTAGGATGATACCAAACCTCCAATTTATGATGATTACAATGATGACTATGATATTTTCAGTCCACCTACTATTGAGGAGAAAATTAATTGTGATTACAATATGCCTCCTATATTTGATGATTATGGTGATGAGAATAAAAATGATAGCTATTTTGTTGAATTTGCTCCTACTACAATTAATAAGAATAAATATGCTTATGTGGAGAGTAATAATCATTTTATGCATGTGGCTCATGATAAGAATGTTTTATGTCATATTTATATTGTTAATTTTACTCATGATGCTATTGAAAGTTATTATGAGAGAGGGAAACATGGTCTTATGTATCTCAACAATATTAAGTTTCCCCTCTTTATGTTGAAAATTTTGAAGTTGCACTTGTTTTGCTTTCCTATGCTTGTTGCTTTGTGCTTTCATGAATTGTTTCTTTACAAGATTCCTATGCATAGGAAGTGGGTTAGACTTAAATGTTCTTTGAATTTGCTTCTTGATGCTCTCTTTTAAATCAATTCATATTTCCTATGTGAGCATCTTCTCAAGCTATAAAGCCTAACTTAAAGGAATTAAAGAAAAGTACTTGTTGGGAGATAACCCAAGAGTTTTCTTGAGTCTTGGAAGTTATTACTTCTGTAATAACCTCTCCTTATCCTTTTTGTTTGATTTTTGTGCCAAGAATGACCTCTAATGAGAGGGAAGTAAGATTTGGGGAGTTGCTGTCCCGAAACAGATTTCTGTCCTCCACCAAAAAAATCGTGAGGAGGCTCTATAACTCTTATTTGTTGGGAATATGCCCTAGAGGCAATCATGTATGATGAGATTTCCCATTGTATTCATAAAGATATTAAGTTGTCCTTGTATAAACATCTGATGTATATCATTGAATATGTGATTCGGTTGTGGAACTATACATTCATGTTGTTTGTACTAAATATCCTTGGTCATCGAGGTTGTGTTGGACACACAACTTAGACCAATATGAAAGTCGGCTTGATGACTCGGTTCCACTTGTCATGAGTATGGAGATGCTATTCCGACTTACATAGATTCGGCTAAATAGTTTAGCGAGTCGGATTGGCCCATATTGAGGTACAACGAACAAGTTGTCATTTGTATATCTCAATCAATGTAATCCTTAGACCTGAGGTTATTGCATAGTCCGAGTTGAGGATCACCGACTTAGGTTCTGTCAAACGCTGATCCGTGAATCGGCGATTATAAAGCGAGTTCGGGTCGACTGAGAATCAAGCTGCGTGATGTGAATAACTAAGATGGGATTTTGCCCCTCCACTCGGAGAGATATTCTCTGGGCCCTCTCGGATGATATGATACGGAAAGCATGGCCATGCACGACTCGGTTAAGTGTTAACCGAGGAGATCGACTAAGAGCTAGTCGGATGAATCACTTATCTCGGATCGAGAAGAGAGTCGGACTATTTAAGGGATGACAATTATTCGCCTATAGTCTGACAAGGCATATCGTGAGGCAAAAGGGACTCGGACGCAAGTCGCATTGGAAAGGCAAGTCGTCATGACTCTTTGGTACTTGGGAGTCAGCACGTTCTGCTAGGAGCCTCTGCCGACTGATCGATTGTGAGTAGGACTCCAATCGTGTCCGAGTATCCATGAGCCTGTCGGGTCACACACTTAAGAGCAGGAGCTAGTTTGGATTGGATCTGAACCGGAAATCTGGTTGGGTCGGACCCAAGACGGATCAGGACTGAGTCAGTGAGTCAGACTCACGGTGACTAGTGTTATATGGGCTTTAGTGAATGGGCCATGAGAGTGGAGCCCATGTTCACTCCCTATATATAGTGGAGCACCGTAACCCAGAAAGGTTAATCGTTGTTCGGTTAGGTCATTCCATGTGTTGGAAACCCTAGCTCCATAGCAGTCCTGCCGTCGTATCGAACCTAGCAGTTCGCCGCCGGTGCTCCTCCTTGTACGTGTAGATACCCGCAGAGGTGATGTACGATCAGCACCATGACGATTGGATCGCGAAGGACTGCACTGCATCAACTGACGCGCTTCATCAGTAATCCGCAACTGCGCATCTAGTGGTAAACCTCGTGGCCTTCTACCTCGGCTAGATCTTGGGATCAGCACGTTAGAGGAAAAAGTTTTGTTTTATCTCTGCGTGGCCCAACAGTGGTATCAGAGCGATAGCTTCTGATTTTAGGCTCGAGATCTCGCATATGTGATATGCGGTTGGCTGTAGATGAGATCTATGTGCTGTTTGGTGGTCGATCTATGAGATAGATCGGTTTTGTACAAGGTTGATTGGATCAATTGTACTCGGGGAATGGTAGATCTGATTTCCGTGATCATACTGCTGAGGTCGTGGAACGACATACCCCTATCGGTCGGCTTCCGCCATCGGGGTAGACTATGACACATAAATCCAGATGCGGTGATCGAAGATCAAAAAGTTTGATCGAATCGGAACAATGGTCGGAATCCATGTCCGGATCGTAGATGTGACCGCCGGCTTCGCCCTGTCGTAGCGCCTTAGATGTCGTTGCGAGTTTCACAATGTCGGTAGATATTATATCTGTGCATAACTTGTTTTTGCAGGAAGTTGTGAATGGTATGGTTCATGTGCATGTCATGTGTGTGTGTAATCCATACGTGATCTGCGAATCACGGTTTTTTGTCAGCCGGCTGGAGCCTAGGTGCTATCATTTTATTGTATAACGACCCGCGTGTCGGATTCTCTATGTAATTTACTTTACTAAGCTAGTGTAGCTGTTTGGAGAATCCGGATGACATGCAAGGCGATGTACATGTCGACGACATGGAGTAAGACGGCAAGTGACAAGAGTTGGATTATAGACTTTGTGGAGATGGAGATCTCCATGAAGGGAGCCATACCATTTCACATTATAATTGCTTTATTTTGTGTTATTGTTATGTCTCTATTTTACCTCTATTAGATAGTCGGTAGAATTAAAGCCCTCAAAGAAGGTCTAGTCGTTTTCCCGCCAATGTTTGCACCATCACAAGTCGGACATTTTTGGTAATGGGCTCATAAAATTGTGGTGCTGCCAATTCTTTCCGACTAGGTGGGTTCGAGTCGGACTCTTACTGCGGAAACACTCGGTAAGCTAGACGGGTCTATCACAGCGGTTGTGGGGCTCGTGGAAAAGTCGTATGGGAGCCAGGGCATGTGATGCCACCCGTCCAACAGGAGTCGTATGAGATATGATTGACAAGGAGTTGTCTACCTAGATCACTTGGCGGCTAGCGGTGATGCTAAAGATCACTAGCCGACTTGCTCATTTAGGATCCTGAATCACTAAGTAACCATCGGAGGGGTGTTGGTTCTAGTGGGAGCATAAAATATTAAAGTGTTTAATATGCTTGCTCTTTTATGAATACATGTCTTAAAGTGTTTTGCATTTTTTCTGTTGTAGATCATGGCACCAAGTAGCAGTCACTCTCACATATCCGGTTTTGCATTGAGAACCATTCTTGAGAAAGATAAACTGAACGACACTAATTTTACCAACTGGTATCAAAATCTGAGAATTGTTCTTAAACAAGAAAAGAAGGACCATGTCCTAGACAACCCACTTCTAGATGAGCCGAATGAGAATGCGACTGTCGCTGCCACCAATGCCTATCGTCGGGCTAAGGATGAGTCCACGAATATTAGCTATCTTATGCTTGCTCACATGGAATCGGACTTGCAAAAGCAGTTCGAGCATGTTGAGGCCTACGATATGATCGAAAGCCTCAAAAGTATGTTCGAGCTCGGCGAAGACAGAGGTATCAAGTCTCTCGGCTTTCTTTGAGTTACAAGCTTAAGGATGGTGATCCACTGAGTCCGCATGTGATCAAAATGGTTGGTTACGTGCAGTCTCTGGAGAGGCTTGGCTACCCCATAAGCGAAGAGTTCGCTACAGATATAATTCTGAACTCTCTTCCTAGTGCATATGGGAAGTTCATTTCGAACTACCACATGCATGGTATGGATAAGAAGCTCACTGAATTGCATGGGATGCTCAAGGTGCGAGGCGGATCTCAAGAAGGCGATCAAGTGTTGATGGTGCAGAATAAGGCTAAGTTCAAGAAGAGTTCTTGGACTAAGAAGAAGGCTAAGTCAGGAGGAAAGCAGGCTCAGGACCCGGTCCCAAGCGCTTCCTCAGGGAGTAAGCCATCTCCTTCAGACGGATCCACTTGCTTCTACTGCAAGGCGGATGACCACTAGAAGAGGAACTGCATCAAGTATTTGGCCGACAAGGCCAAGAGTGGAGGTATGACTTCCAACTCAGGTACACTTGTTTGCAATGTTATATACATATATCTTGCTGATGCACCTAATAGTTCTTAGGTATATGATACCGGGTCAGTTATTCACATCTGCAATTCGTTGCAGGGACTGGTAAGAACTAGGAGCATAGCAAGAGGCGAGGTTGATATTCGAGTCGGCAACAAAGCAAGAGTTGCTGCGTTGGAAGTCGGCACGATGCAACTTCATTTACCTTTCGGATTCATTATGGAACTGAATAATTGTTATTATGTTCCGACTCGATCGAAACATTATTTCTGCTTCATGTTTGATGAGGCAAGGCTATGAGTCGAATATCAAGAATAATGGTTGTTCTTTGTATTTGAATGATATGTTTCACGGCTTTGCACCCATCCAGGACGCGTTATTTATTTTGAATCTTGATGGTGAATCGGTTTATAACATAAATGTTAAAAGGTTGAAACCAAATGATCTGAATATGACTTACTTTTGGCACTGTCGGCTTGGTCATATAAGTTGGAAACGTATGAAGAAGCTCCATGATGATGGACTCCTAACTTCGTTCGACTTGGAGTCGTTCGAGACATGCGAATCTTGCCTACTCGGCAAAATGACCAAGACACCTTTTGCAAAGAGTTGCGAAAGGGCGTCCGACTTGTTGGGGCTAGTACATAGTGATGTATGTGGACCAATGAGCATGACAACCAGAGGTGGTTATGAGTACTTCATTACCTTCACTGATGATTTGAGTAGGTATGGATATATCTACTTGATGAAACATAAGTCGGAAGCCTTTGAAAAGTTCAAAGAATTCCAGAATGAAGCATAAAATCAACTCGGCAAGAAAATAAAGTTTCTTCGGTCGGACCGAGGAGGCGAGTACATGAGCCATGAGTTTGATGACCATCTGAAAAGTTGTGGAATAGTTCCTCAACTCACTCCGCCTGGAACGCTGCAAGGGAACGGTGTTTCGGAAAGGCGGAATCAGACCTTGTTGGACATGGTACGATCAATGATGAGTTGGACAGATCTGCCTTTATCATTTTGAGGTTATTGTCTAGAAACAGCGGCGTTCACACTAAACAGACTACCATCAAAAACGGTAGAGAATACACCGCATGAGATGTGGACAGGCAAAAAGCCGAGTTTGTCTTTTCTTAAGATTTGGGGTTGTGAAGCATTTGTCAAGCGATTTCAGTCGGACAAGCTTACGACCAAGTCGGATAAGTGTATTTTTGTAGGGTATCCGAGGGAAACCTTGGGTTACTACTTCTACAACCGAGAAGAGGGCAAAGAGTTTGTCGCTCAGAACGGTGTCTTCCTTGATAAAGAGTTTCTCAGTCGGGGAGTAAGTGGGAGCATGGTGCAGCTCGAAGAAATTCGAGAGGAACCGGCTAGTAGCGAGTCGGAAAAAACCTTGGAGGTTGAGCCGGTTGTGGTAGCTGAGTCGACAGAAGCACTTGTACTACGAAGATCGGCGAGATTATGAAGTGTTCGTGATGTATTACTGTTAGACAGTGATGAGTCGGCAAATTATTCGGAAGCGATGGTGGGATCTGTTCCGAGTCATGGATTGGAGCCATGAGATCCGAGATAAAGTCCATGGATGAAAATCAAGTTTGGAACTTGGTTGATCTGCCAGACGGTGCAAGACCCGTCGAGTGCAAATGGGTCTTTCAGAAGAAAACTGATATGGCTGGAAATGTTTTTGTCTATAAAGCACGTCTTGTCGCGAAGGGGTTCCGACAAGTTCAAAGAGTTGATTACAATGAGACTTTCTCGCCCGTAGCGATGCTTAAATCAGTTCGGATCATGTTAGCTATCGCGGCCTATTTCGACTATGAGATATGGCATATGGATTTCAAAACGTCTTTCCTTAACAGAAATTTAACCGAGGACATGTATATGATACAGCCCGAGGGTTTTGTCGATCCGGCTAATGCTGACAAGGTATGTAAACTTCAGAAATCCATTTATGGGTTGAAGCAAGCATCTCGGAGTTGGAATATTCGCTTTGATGAGGTAGTCAAATCGTTTGGCTTCATCAAGAGTGATCATGATTCTTGTTTGTACAAGAAGTTTAGTGGGAACAAAGTAAACTTTCTAATCTTATATGTGGATGACATATTATTGATTGGAAATGATGTCCAGATGTTGCAAGAAACCAAGTTATCATAGTAAAGGAGTTTCTCAATGAAATACTTGGGTGAGGCAACATATATTCTTGGAATCCGGATCTATAGAGATAGATCAAGACGACTCATTGGATTGAGTCAGAGTACTTATTTGGACAAAGTGTTGAAGAATTTCAACATGGAATCATCTAAGAAGGGGTTCTTACCTATGTCCCATGGTGTAAAACTTAGCAAGACTCAGTGTCCTTCGACAACTGATGAGCGAAGTCGGATGAGTGTGATTCTGTATGCTTCTGCAGTTGGATCCATCATGTATGCCATGATTTGTACTAGGCCGGATGAGCAGATACTAGGCTGATCCTGGATAAATCCACTGGACAGCGGCTAAAAATATCCTAAAGTACTTGAGAAGGACTAAGGATATGTTCTTGGTTTATGGTGGTGAAGATGAATTCAGTGTAAAGGGTTACATGGATGCGAGTTATCTTACTGACTCTGATGATTCTCGTTCGCAATCCGGATACGTGTTTATTATAAACGGAGGTGATGTGAGCTGGAAGAGTTCCAAGCAAGAGACTGTGTCTGCATCTACAACAGAGGCTGGGTATATTGCCGCCTCGGAGGCAGCAAAGGAAGCTGTTTGGATGAGGAATTTCCTCATGGATCTTGGTGTGGTTCAGGGCTCGTCCAATCTGTTAGACATGTATTGTGACAACAATGGTGCTATTGCACAAGCCAAGGAACCTAGACAACACCAGAAGAGCAAGCATATACTCATGCAGTACCATCTGATTCGCCAGTTCGTGGATCAGGGTGATATCAAGTTATGCAAGGTACACACGGATGCAAATATTGCAGATCCATTGACAAAGCCGTTACCACAGCCAAAGCATGAGGCACACCTAAGATCCATGGGTATTAGATGCTTAGACATGTGATGTCGGAAGATTGACTCTAGTGCAAGTGGGAGACTATTGGGAATATGCCCTAGAGGCAATCATGTATGATGAGATTTCCCATTGTATTCATAAAGATATTAAGTTGTCCTTGTATAAACATCTGATGTATATCATTGAATATGTGATTCGGTTGTGGAACTATACATTCATGTTGTTTGTACTAAATATCCTTGGTCATCGAGGTTGTGCTGGACACACAACTTAGACCAATGTGAAAGTCGGCTTGATGACTCGGTTCCACTTGTCATGAGTATGGAGATGCTATTCCGACTTACACAGATTCGGCTAAAGAGTTTAGCGAGTCGGATTGACCCTTATTGAGGTATAACGAAAAAGTTGTCATTGTATATCTCAATCAATGTAATCCTTAGACCTGAGGTTATTGCATAGTACGAGTTAAGGATCACCGACTTAGGTTATATAAAACGCTGATCCGTAACTGGGCAGTTATAAAGGCAGAGTTCGGGTCGACTGAGAATCAAGCTGCGTGATGTGAATAACTAAGATGGGATTTTGCCCCTCCACTCGGAGAGATATTCTCTGGGCCCTCTCGGATGATATGATTCGGAAAGCATGGCCATGCATGATTCGGTTAAGTGTTAACCGAGGAGGTCGACTAAGAGTTAGTGGGATGAATTACTTATCTCGGATCGAGAAGAGAGTCAGACTATTTAAGGGATGACAATTATTCGTCTATAGTCTGACAAGGCATATCGTGAGGCAAAAGGGACTCGGACGCAAGTCGCATTGGAAAGGCAAGTCGTCATGACTCTTTGGTACTTGGGAGTCGGCACGTTCTGCTAGGAGCCGCTGCCGACTGATCGATTGTGAGTCGGGCTCCAATCATGTCCGAGTAGCCATGAGGCTGCCGGGTCACACACTTAAGAGCGGGAGCTAGTTCGGATTGTATCTGAATCAGAAATCTGGTTGGGTCGGACCCAAGCCGGATCAGGACTGAGTCAGTGAGTCAGACTCACGGTGACTAGTGTTATATGGGATTTAGTGAATGGGCCATGAGAGTGGAGCCCACGTTCACTCCCTATATATAGTGGAGCACCGTAACCCAGAAAGGTTAATCGTTGTTCGGTTAGGTCATTCCATGTGTTGGAAACCCTAGCTCCACAGTAGTCCTGCCGTCGTATCGAACCTAGCAGTTCGCCGCCGGTGCTCCTCCTTGTACGTGTGGATACTAGCAGAGGTGTTGTACGATCAGCACCAGGACGATCGGATCACGAAGGACTACACTGCATCAACTGACGCGCTTCATCAGTAATCCGCAACTACGCGTCTAGTGGTAAACCTCGCGGCCTTCTACCTCGGCTAGATCTTGGGATCACCACGTTAGAGGAAAAAGTTTTGTTTTATCTCTGCGTGGCCCAACATTATTGAGCTGAAAATTTACGAATAAATCCCCCAGTATATTAGCTAACTTTCGTTAGTTCAACACTTTTTGATTTGAGAAACAGAAGATGTTTGAAAAAATCGGTTTCTACCCGCTGGTCTGTTTTGACAGATTTCTGCCATTATTTGCATTTGCTTCTTATTGATTCCTTTTTGAGTTCTCTTTTGGGAAATTGAGCTTTTTGAAGAAGTTGCTACAGTAGCTTGTGTTTTTAGTGAACAACCTTACTGTTCCAAAGCTTTGCTAGAGGTTTAATATCTTTTGAATAAACTAATGTTGCTAATGAAGATTGTGTGAAGTTTTGTATGAAGGAAAAATTTCAAGTGTAGAGAGAATGATGTAATGAGATGAAGAATGGACAAAATCTCAAGCTTGGGGATTCCACCATGGTGTCACCCCAATAAATATCCAAGAGGTACAAGGGTCAAAGCTTGGGGATGCCCAAGGCATCCCCTTCATGAATAAAAATCTCAGGTCTTTCTAGACACTTCATTTTTATTGTTTCATGCATAGTTTTATTGTTCTTGGAGCGTCTTAGTTTTAGTTTTTAGTTTTCGTTTGCTTAGTTTGCTTTAGTAAGTTGGTTGGTCACACCACACTTCTTTTCGAGAGAGACACACTCTGTTTCCATTGCCTAGAACACTCTAGTTTCCACTCTTATTGTTCTATGAGTGTTCACTTTTGCTAGCATTGCGTTTAGCCTTAGTTTTCTTGTGCTTTTAGCTTAGAACTTTTTAGTTCTTCTTTGTGGATTTGTGAGACAAGCTCACTGATCTTTATTGATTATTATCTTTGTGAGTTATTTCAAATAAGTGTTTGGTGTTGGAAAAGAGTAGAAAGTTTCATGCTTATAGAAGTACAAAAGGAGCTTGCATTGACTGTGACTTAGACTTTAGCATGACATGCTAGGTATTGTTTTGACCTTATGCTTAGTGATTATTGTTGTAGCATGTCTTGTTCCAATCAATTGGGATTGCTTAATGTGCCTTGAAGGAATCATGCGTTGTTTTAGCATACAAAAGCATAGTAATGCGGTATTCTCCTTTGATCCTTTGTTTGGGTTGACTTGGCACATGCTCACACCATGTTATGACTATGAACAAGTCACCATAGACTCTATGATCATTTAGTCCTTGACTTGTAGTACGACTCTTTGCTTTGATTAGTAATGCTTTGTTGCACTGCATGATTATGGCCATTATTGCTCCCTTAGTTGGTTGCTCCCAGTCTTTTGCTAGCCTACACTTGTATGAGTAAGTTCAAATCATGCCTCCAACTTCCAAGAAACTAAGTTTCACATCCCAAGATTTTCCAAATCTTGTAATGTGAAAAATAATGAATAAAATAAAACTTTGTTGATTTTTAGGGTGAGAAGAAACTTTTTGATTCCAATTGGAAACTTTCAAACCTATATGATCAAATAAAATCCTAAAGGGATTTAAAAAGATAATTAAACAATAAAGTTAAAAATATTTGGAATTACTATTTTGAATCTTCTAATAAAAAGATTTGGTTTTCAAATGAAAAGGTAGAAATATAAATAAGGATTATTTTATAGAGCCAAATTAAACCTTGGCCAAACTTTTGAAATAAAGTATTTCTATTTGATAAAAATAGTAAAGGTTTATTTAAAATAAAATAATAAGGATTTAATATCCAAGTTTATTAAAAATAAAGGTTTTACTATTTTAATTAAACATCAAAACTTATTAATTTATTTTAAATAAGTTTTCCAAATATTTTATATTCTTAAATAAAACCTACTGAAAGTATTTTGGTTTTAGATTTCAAATGGAGTTTTAATAAAACAAATCCTATTTTGAAATTAAATAACTAAGGTCCATTTTATTTAATTATTAAATAGATCCTATAAGAATAAAAATATTATTTTGTTTTGGACTTTGGTTTATGTTGTTAAACAGAACCAAAACTCAATACAAGTGTGGTAAATATTTGATTTGATTTGAATGTTTGAATTGTGATTTGAATTTCAAAACAGGACTCTCAAATGGACTAATGAATTGTCAATTTGAGATGGACCGTACTACGCGTCCCCGGAGGATATTTCCCTCAAATTTCTATTATAGCAAATTCGACCTCGTCGAAGACCTCGTCGGAGATCTCGCCGGAGATTTTGTAGCAAATCATACATACTATTGTAGCAAACCATACATATATTGTAGCAAATTTTTTTTAGAAAAAATCGACGCTGCGCACAACACCGTCGAAGGTCTGGTAGCTCCACCGCCGGCCGCACGTAGCAAACAAAAATGAGTATGTAGCAAGAAAAATATACAAATATAGCAACCGCCGTCGACAGTCATAGCAAACACCATTGCCCATCGTACTACTTGCCGTCGTCCGTGGTAGCAACTGTCGTCGCTCGTCGTATCAATCTCGTGCACCCATGGTAGCATCTTCCGTATCCCTTCCCAGCAGCGACCCCAAGTTGTGAGCAACGCCGCCCCGCTAGCAGCATCTTCTGCCACACCATGCTCCTGCCCATCCATCAAGTTGGGTTGGCTCTGTATTTCGTAGCAGCATGTGGTTCAACGCGTGGACGCGGCCGGCGTTGGAAGGTGTCGGGTGGGTGTTCGTGGCACCTGACGTGGTGTACCTCGTCGGGTGGGTGTCCGCGGAGGGCGGCGCAGTGGATGGAGGCCATGGCGGTGTGGAGGTAGGCCGGCGTGGCCTGCTGGAAGAGGAACGAGCGGGTGGCCGGCGGCGGAGCGAGCTCGAGGCCGGCAGAAGGGCGGCGACAGCTATGGCAGCAGGAGGAGTGTCGGCGGCGTGCGGTGGTGTGCGGGCGTGGTGTGCTCATGAACCACGATAGGGATAAGAACAGGTAGAGGGGGAAGGGGATAAGGTGTGTGGTGTGTGGGCGTGCTCGTTTGAGCCGGGGGATAGTTTGATTTAATCCCTCAGGGGAACAGTTTCATTTTTCATTTGAGATTCACGTTAAGCTGATCCCTAACGGGAAAGGAACACCGATTATGGGACACCTAAAACAGTACATCACCAAAAAACAAATTATATCACTTGTATAGTTTCTATTTTTTTAACGGTACAGTTTCTACTTGTTCTGATGATGCGAAATAGAGCACGGCTACACAAGGTGATGCAAAATAGGGCACCGATGTCACTATTCTCTTCTTAATTTTCACTATGTAAAATCACCATAAACATATAAAAAACTAATGATTTTTTAATTTGGGATGTGTGGTTAGATGTAATGGACTAGACTTTGATTTGGAATGTGTGGTTAATTGTACATCACCAGGGGAGGTGATGTAAATAAATATATATCATCTCTCAATAATATGCATAACCATAAAGGTCTTCTTGAAAACTTTTTGCCTAATATGCTATACAAATAGTTTTTTACATCACATCCCCTATTATACATCATCTGTTAGAGATTCTCTAAGCATTGGAGCAGGTATGCCGTGTCACCACACATACCAAAATAAATTGGTCCTGCCACAAAATCCTTCTATGGGACGCCATGCTACGTGCTCGATGGTGATATATATGACGTCACATATGTAGTATGGCTTTATTTAGGTGGACACAATAACGTTAAGAAAAACATCATTTCATGACGGTGTGATACCAACTGCCAAAAAGATGTGTCTATTTAGTTAGCATGATTCGACAAGAAAGGCATTCTAATTCTTAGAGGCAATTGTGTCCCTACCAAGAAATACCTATTTTACAAAAGTGAAATTATTAAGTATAAAATATTTAATAAAAATCTACATGTAGCAAAGGTATATTTGCTAGATTAGATAAAGAGAACAATGTTTGCCACCAGATAATTAGAAAATTGAACCTACAGATGTGGAAAAACCCTAAACAAAGAGCAACATATAACCATTGGGGTAACCCTCAAAATTCTTGCAAAGCAGAAGCGAAACTTGTTTTCATTGCACCACCATAACTCTCGCTTGCACCGGATGACAAAAAAATTCACTCATCGAATTGCATATAAAGGAAAATTTTGAATAGTGGACCGCCGAGTATGACAAAGATTGGTAATCACGCAAGCATATGAGTGGGGGAGCTGCCCCAATTTAGACATGCAGTGCGCTAGCGACTCCAAAATAGGCTAACGATTTTGCTCAAAAAGGCTTGAAAAATAAGTTGTTTAAGACGTTGTTGTCGCCACGCGTGTCCATGGAGCCACATCAACAAACATAAATAAGAATAATCTCGTCCTCTATGAAGACCGGCAGGGGAAAAAACTCTGAAACTCCATGCAACACTGAACCAAGCATCATGAGACGAGATTGCAATTGGAAGACATATATTCGAATCAACATCGCCATTACCGTATGAGTAATGTTTCCATGACACCAAGACTAAAAGAAAGAAACCTTCCTACACTAGATGAGACCTCCCCCGAGGATACCAAAGTGGTGACTGGAGGTGGAGGGGAGCGAAAGATGAATCTGAGGGTGGCGATGTTGAGGTATGTTGGGTGCAATGCTTGCATCATGAAACTTTCTCTACCATGCAACTCCAATATCTACTTAGGGTTTAGATCATGAGTTTACCACTAGACAAACGAGTGCAAAAGTTGATGAAGAGGATCAGGTAGTGCAGTCCTCGTACATGTCTGATCCCTCAAACAACTATTGTGGTCTACAAACTCCCTTCATCTTGGTTTTGAACGTACACCACATCTACTGGTATCCACATTTGGGAGTTGGAACGTCAGCATCGAATTATTATTTCCCCTTCCGTCTGACTTAGGAGTTGGTGGTGGGTAGGGCTTCTAACATATGGAAATGCAACACCAAAAACCCGACACCCTTGGTCGCCCTTGCCTCCACCTTATATAAGTGTTCGTGTAGACCCCCAACTCTTGTAGTCTTAGTGAACCCTAACCCTAGTGCAACACAAATCCAATTCATGCTGGAATCTGTCCTGGTTCGACTCGGTTCCAACCTAGTCATCCTAGTTTCAGTCGGATCACATCCAATCGGTCCGTCCCCTTAAGTGTGTGACCCAACAGGTTCATGACCACTCAGACACAACTTGAATTACTCCGTTGAGTGCTTCCATGGTCCAAGTCTGACTCACACCCATGAACACTTGACCTCAAGTCAATAACTGGTAGTGGGTCCTAGCATAAAATGTTGACTCCCAATTGTCATAAAGTCACAACGACAAACATTTACAACGTTTCATGTGTCTCATTCTCTTTGCCTCACGATATAACTTGCCAAGCTATAGGAGAGTTCTTGTCACTACTTTAATAGTTTGTCTCTCTTCTCAATCATGTGATATAGATTCACTAGATTAATTCTTAGTTTGACTCCTTCGTTAACTTTTAAACGAGTCGCATGGCCATACTTACTGAATCAGATCACTTGAGAGGGCCTAGAGTATATCTCCCTGAGTCAGAGGGGCAAATTGCGTCTTGGCAAACCACGACATGAAGCTCGTGTCATAGTCCAACCGAAATATACCTCCGTAATTACCCAGTTACGAAGTAGCGTATGATAGACCCTATGGTTGGCCAATTCACAACTCGCATCATGCGAGGACCTCGGGTCTAAGTACATGGCATATACATTGCTTGAGACTAACAAATGATAATTCCTCTTGGTGTATCTCATTATGGGTATGTTCGATAGTTAAACTCCTCCAAAATCAGTATTGTCCTATCAGCATCATTGTGCTTATACCAAGTGAAACCGAGTCATTATCCTGTTCATAAACTAGTGATGATATGTCCCCATAACTTTCTCGACTAGGGAATATTAAAATAAGCATCATGCAATGCAGTTTGCAACTATATCACAAACAGATCATTGAGGATGTTCAAGTACAATTATATAACTTATGAATACATTTAGAAAATATTATCATACATGATTACTTCTATGACATATTTTCAACATGCGGCTATACTGTTCTGAAAAGCTACTGAGGATAGACATTTTGTCACATGATTTGTTATCAATTTTTCTCTTCCGAGCCCAACACACATAATCCTATTCTTCACTCGTGTAGGTTTTGTTTGGTTAGTCCGTTTTGGCCGTAGTTAGACAATAATGTAACTTGTATAAAAAACAAGATAACACTGTAACTTGAAAACTTTTTGTAGGTTTGAGTCACGGTGGTATGTAATCAGATCCCATGTAATCCAATAATAAGACTATGCACACCACGATTCAAAATATTAATAGATCGGTGAAATTTTTGTGAAAAAAAGGAAGGAAATGCACATCACCAACATGTTGGTTCGGTTCAAAGTCCGCCAGCAGCAAGTACAATAGGCCCAAGTAGAAGTGAGGAAAGTAGAGAGAGATAGTAGCTTCAAGACATAATGGAGTATAAAAGTAAAAGCAATTCCAACAATACAACAAAAGAGAGACGAGATTCATCTTAACACTATCATCTTTTCATTTGAATCAAACCACCGGTGTGGATGATCTTATTGCACTAACACAATCTACCCTCCACACACACCGTAATGTAAAATAGCAACCAGATGGACATGTCATGTTCAATTTCTCTCGCGCACATCCTTCGCCCGCTGACAGAGATCTGCCATTGAGCAGTTGGTGGCTCTAGGCACAAGAACATATGCCGAGGAGGTCGTGTATATGGAAAGGGGGGAGATGGACACACCCTACCATTCGAAAACACCACCGCCACATCTCTCCGACTTCCTGTCCACCTCCGGTAGCCGCACTACTGCCAAATCTAGCCTCCACACGGCTTTCCCGCCATCGTTCCCGCCTACCATGCCTTGTGCGACTCGTTGTCGCATGTAAATTGTGTGAATATTGTCGTATTAAATAATCATCATAATAAAGACATATTTTAGATGTGATTTACATATTGTTACCTTAAGTAGTATGGATCCAACACTGTTTTATTCATATAGGCGTGGTTCCAATCTAAGAGACTGCTAGGTCAGGGAACTTAGGCTACCACTAAATATAAGAGTATTCATGTGGTTTACATGTTGTTGGATTATTCTTGTTAGATGTATAATTGAACTAATAAAATCTGATTTGGATATAAAAATATAGCTTTTACTTTTGAGACTATTAAAACCTTTTTATTTGATTGTTGAATAGCTTGGCTGGCGTGGAACCTATATTTTTTTGCTTTTCGTATCACTCCCCTCCACATATATTTAGGTCTTGGTTGTGGGTGTTGATAGGATTCCCCTTCTCTTATTTTTGTGTGGGAGCATTTTTTTTGTATATTTGACTATGTTGAAATGATCTAGTTTTTCACTATCTCCTTCGTGCAGGTGTTTTTCTCGGGCACCAATTATCTTTGGTCATGTGTTGTCTTACTATGTTAATAAGTCTCAACAACACGATGAGCAGACAGAGATTGACACCAAGAAGTTCACGTCTATTTTCATCTGGATTGTCATAATTTTTTATTAAGATATATTTAGTGTTGGATTGAAACTACAAGGTCTAACATGTAGGGTTGGCCAGATTTTCATGGATTCGTTGGACATTCGAGGGGGAGATGAAGAACACGATGAACTCAACAAAGAACACAATATAAACAAACGCCACACCCGATACAATCCGGTTTGATCTCGACGTCCTAAATTACCAACCCAATAAAATTACAAGGGAGATACCATAGGGTAGAATTCCTTGAGAGAGATTGACAAGGCATTTATAGAATCTAATGGAAGGAGATCATATTGCTCCAAGTAGAATCTAAACAGGAGAAACTAGGTACCGATAGAACCCAACTCTATAGAGAGACCAAGACTTTGAAGAGATCTTGTATAACTCCAAAGTATAACTACGGAGACCCTAATATCCACATGGTGATATTCTCCACAAGGGGGAGGATGATCAGCAAAAGGCTCTATCTATTCCCTTTGCGTTCTCTTGTAGGGTTCACATATGAAGGTGGGGGCATATATATCATGTTATATTGTGATTTGGCAAGAGGTTTTTCCATGTTAAAATCGTGTCTTCTCCTGCGTGTGTTTCGTTTACGTTCTTCATTTTGCTTGTCGTGTTTATAACATAGCAAGCCATAGGGGTAGTCTAAGCATAAAAGAGGGCTACATGGGCCTTGGCATAACATCCATGTGCGCATGTAGTCCACTTAGGCCGGATACTCCAGTCTTGGACTCCGGGGTAGATTCCGGACTAGCAATAGACTCTTGCACCACTCGTTGGGGACATGAGGACGAATGCTCCGATCTTGGTCAGGAAGGAGACTCCGGTCTTGGAGTGGTGAGCTAGAGACTCCGGGCTTGTAGGGTCGAAGACTTTAGAGTAATAATTGCTTCTTCTTTCGTCTTTTCAAAGCTTCAATGATGTCGCATTTGAGTGCTCGTGCACCCGTGGGTTCCTCCCTTGCCTCCATAATTTTTAATGAAAATGTTTCATATGATGGAGTACGAAGTAGTATACCATTCACAAGAGAAGTAATAGGACTCGTATAGAGGAATGAATTCACCTTTAAGATCCACAATGACTTGGCATATGTTGGGGCGCTTGACAAGAGGTTGATGTGGAGATAACCGTAGGGCCTTTCTCATCATCTCTTAGCGCTATATCCTAAATATTTTGTTTATGTGACACTATATTTAAAGGAAAATTTATGAGATACAACACTTAAGAGATAGTTTGTTGGAGTAGTAGTGTCTTGAGTTTTAATTTCTCCTAAAATAATGTGCAGTAGCATTGAGCCCGGTAACAAAAGGAATAAAAATTCAACCATTAATATTTCTCTAAATTTGAATATAACTATATAGTACTTACTTACTAAATAATAGTGTGTAGATACATCTAGATTTAGATAAATTTATGACAACTATTTTAAGATGGAGGGAGTACACTTTTCTGATTTCTGCAAAAGCACCACCGTATGCCTGGACCAACCAGTGATACAAACATTTGTTTCGAAAGTAACATGACAAACACCTCTCTCTTTTTGATAAATTTCTACCATTTCGCTGTCGATTAAACCGTGTAGAATCCGTGCACGCTAAATTCTAGACGAAACTCGTACTTTGACCAGACCAGCTACGATCATATCTATCTATCTACTAATTTTAGTTGGGGCAGCCCTACGCGTCTCCCGGGAATCTGTGATTTTTATCCCCCGGGTCTCCAGCCAACCACGTGTCCTCTTTTTAGATTCAAAATCCTGCTTTTGCTACATTTGTTCTGTTTTTGCTACATTGACCCCGCTTTTGCTACATTGTAGCAAAAAACGGTTCAGTCCAAAAAATAGAAAAACAGACTGGACCTCGTCGGAGATTTCGCCGGAGACCTCGTCGGCGACCGTGTAGCAAAAATGTTGTGCTAATGTAGCAAACCCGACCTAACCGGAGACTTTCACCGGAAGACTTCGTCGGAGACCATGTAGCAAAAGCTTTGCGCTAATGTAGCAAAACCACAGAACGTATGTAGCAAACAAAATACCATATTGTAGCAAAACCACAGAACGTATGTAGCAAAACCACATAACGTATGTAGCAAAAAAAATACCATATTGTAGCAAATCTGACTTTTCGGAGACCTCATCGGAGATCTCGCCGGAGATACCGTAGCAAAACATATATATCGCTATAGCAGAACAACAAAACTTGTGTAGCAAATAATTTATAGCAAAATCTAAAGGTGCAGGTAGCACCGCCGGATGTGCCTTAGAGTCACCGCCGACCGCATTAGCAAAGCTCGGCATGGCTTGCAGCACTTCTGTTAGGCGCATGAAGCGCCGCCACCGGCCCCATGTAGCAAGGATTGGCCATGGCCGTCGTGGTCGTCGCTGTGGCAAAGGATTTTCCATGGCGAGCGAGAGATGAGATGTCCGTCCTCCGCCGAAGCGTCTCCCGTCGTGGCCTCCATGAACGGCAGCGCTTTGAGCAGCGCGGTCAAAGCGACGCAATGAGTGCGACAAAGACGACGGAGGCTAGGGCAGCGGCGGCGCACGACCAGGACGACGACAACTAGGGCAGAGACGCGTGACCAGCAGGTGCCAGAACGGCGGCACGGGAGGGCAGCGTCGGCGGGCCAGCAGCGCGAGAAGGTGCGGTAGCCATGGATGTCTACGGGAGAGAGTAAAAGAAGCTAATGTGTTGAAGAGATAAGGTAGATGGGGCCACCACGGCTCGTCCGCGCGTCTCTCACGCGATCCGGGGGATAAAATCACTAAATCCCCCGGGGGAGAGGTATCGTTTTCCTTTTAGTTACGGTAGGTTCGTCTCACGGGATTTTCCGTCCGAACTTTTTTGGACGGTTTTGCCCCTGCCTGTTTGGGGTATTTACATGGTATGCCACCGCTAAGTGGAAAGAAAAGAAAAAGGAAAAGTCCACACACGCGTGACCGTCCCAGCCTGCTCCACCTCACGCCGCCGGTCGTTGCTTTCATCGATGAGCTCCTCTCTTGAGCCTCTTTCCCGTAGCACCAGATCTACGCCCGCCGCCACTCGATTCATTCCCGCTGACGGTGAATCGATACCTCTGGGAACTGAATCGATTTACTTGAGGCTGGAATCAAACTTAGCCATCTGATTCATCCTCGCAGTTACGTGAATCGAGCCGGAGCAGGCTGCCGCCGACGGCGCGCAGCGGTGCCTGCTGTTGAAGATACTTACTTGCTGTCCTTGCACCTACACCAAGTGCATGGTATTTTGAATATATGGTTTGGATATCATCCCAATTATTCACTACCTTGTTCCTGTAGGCACGTGCAGCCTTATTAGCCTACAGAATACATACAAATATTAGAGATGATATAGTGAAGTTGTAGAGGTAAGAACAAAATAAAATATGTAGGGTTACATACCTCCACATATCGAGACCACACTTCGTCACTTTCAACCGATACCATGTTCTTGTCCCAATCCCATCCAAATCCACTTTGAGCAAGTATCTTGGTAATGATCTCATAATGCTTGTCAAATGTTTTAGTTCTTCCAACAATGTTGTCCTTGGTGATGTCAACATCACATTTATACTTCACATGCTTAATGCAAGCATTGTATACATGTGGCTTCCAACCATTTTGAGCATGGTCACCATTGTTGTGATGCTCAACAAGCACCGCCAATAGTGCTATGTCCATCTCAGGAGTCCATGAAAGGTAACTCCTACTACCTCCTTTCTTTGATTTTGGTTCAGCCATGCTTCTACAAGTGCATAAAAGTAAGGACAAAATATGTAGGTAAAACATATATATTAATTTCAGGAACATGCATATACAAAATATTACGCCATCACCAAGCTAGCACAAAAAGGGTAACCATAAGCTAGCTATCTACTCCACCAGTACTTATCTACTCCATCTCTAGGTGTCCATGCGCCACAAGATACTCGACATACATCTCATTAGCAAATTGTTGCCTATAGTTAGACCATGCAGTAGTTTGTCCCACACTTCTAATTAAAGTAGCATCATCGGGTTCAGGAGTCATAGCTGCTAGTTCAACGTCGACTTCCTCCAGCAACAAATTATTTCTCACATGCTACCTATCCCGTGCATAGTTGTGCAAAATACAACATGCATTAATAAGTCGAATCTGTAAAAAAATAGTTCATAGTGAGCATATGTTTTATGGACTTATTATGTGAACACCATATGGACATGTGTTACCTGCTGCTCTATGGGAAAGTAAGAACAAGCACGAAGTATGGCCCATTTTTTCTTCAACAGCCCAAAGGTTCTCTCTACAACATTTCTAGCATGATCATGACACAAGTTGTACAATTCTCTCTCATTTTGAGGTTGTTGTTGATTTGCAACCCACTCTTTCAAGTGGTACCGAGTAGATCTGAATGGATATAGAAATCCAGGTCCATTGGTACAACCAACATCTACTAGATAGTATCTTCCTATTGTTAAGTAAATAAGTTAGCCATCATTTACTTTTTTTCCTATTGTCAAGTAAAAAAGGTAAAAGAGATAGAGTCGTACCCTATGGTACAACAAATGCTTCTTCGCGGTCGGTTCTCATAGCATATTTTAGCGCTCTTGAGTCCGATGCCGAGCCCTCCCAACCAGGTAGAACATAGAGAAATTTCATGTTCCAATCAACCACACCTAGAATGTTAGTAGTGATTTCTTGATGTATGTTCCTATACCTCCCTTTGTCAGCGGCATTAACATGCAAATGAATATGATACCCATCAAGTGATCCAAGTGCATCGCCAAATCACTTCCATTTATAATCATCGGGAGAGTGGATAGAAGGATCGGGAAGCTTGATAAACTCCTCATGTAGAGATAGGATAGTCGATAGCACGATAGATATATGCCTACTAATAGTCTCTATAGACTGTTGGTACGTGCCACCCAACACTCTTAATTTAAGTCCATGCCCGACAACTTGTAGGAACATAGTAACATTTTCCTCTATCGTCACAAACAATCTATCTTTGAGACCACACTTCTCACGCAACATAGCACAAAGATCATGAAAGTTTATTTTAGTTAAGCGTAGCTTGTCATAGCAAGTCGCCTCGGACCTCTCATAAGTTTTTTTCAACATGTACTTACTATATGCAACTTTCTCTTCATCATCATTGAAACGTCCTAAGTTTCTCGGTGCCCTTTGTGTACTAAGATGGGCTAAAGCAAGACATGACATCTCAAAAAACTTCTTTGTCAATAATAGTCGTTTCCTTTTTCTTCTTTTGTTCTCTTCGGTAATGTAAGAAACCAACTCTTGTTGAGACATGATGGTGCTACATCACACACAATATGTGAATAAATCTAATTATTTTCAAACTATGAATAAAACAGTCTACCATTTCTCCTCCATTTTCTAACATACAACCATAGACATGAAGAAAAACACATGTAAATTGCACAAATTCGAATCTCAGATCATAGAGTAGATAAATGGATTGTATACCTTCTCAGTTCTGGACTCAACACCTCCTACTTATTCTCAGGATCTGCAAATTTCACAAAAAATAATAAAAAAGGGGCCATATACACACTTCCAGGAAGAGGACAAGGGGCAGCTCGCGCAGGCCAAGGAGCAGCTCGCGGCAGGCCATTCTCCTCCCGCCCTGGAGTTGCCCCTGGATGCCATCCCCCTCCCTCTGCTTCCCCTATAGTCGTTGTTCCCCATCGCATGCGAATTAGGGTTTGGGGAGGGACGGGTTCCATGGTCGCCACATGCTAGCTCGTAGGAGGGCGGGGAAGGGGCAAAGCTGGACAGGAGGGCAAGGAAGAAGAGAAGAAGCGGATGAACTTACCTGTGCTACCATCACCATCGCCCTGCAGTCGCGCGGCGTCGCTCTGGAGTCGCCCGCTCGACCTGGACGAAGCAGTGTCTGTCCGAGCCTTTCCGAGGTCGCCCGCTCGGAAACAAGCGACAGGAAGTTACACGCGCCTCGGGCCGGTGTGGAATTCAGTCCACCTTTCCACGGTCCATTTCCTTAGCCATCCAAACTAATGAATTCAGGTGGCCCATTTCCAAAAGGGCAATTCCAAGCCCCAATTACTATATCCAAACACATTGTTATGTTTTTTCAAAAGCAGTTATTACCTGGTAGTGCCCTATATTCACGACACCTTGTCTGTTTACGTCTCCCCCTCGTCTTCTACTGTTAGCTTTCCTTCATAGCACCCTTAATATTAGAGAATCCCCACGATCTCCTTCACGATCCTCCGTGTTGCCTGCCTTCTTTGCCCATCCCTGGAACTGATGTGCCGCTAATCCTGACCCGGAACGGACTTATTTGGTCTGGTAGTTTCTCCCTCTTATCTCGCTCGTTTTTCTGCAGCACATCGCGATGTTGCGTCGTTGTTGGTAACCCTCGTCGCTGTCGTTGCTTCCAGCGCGTTATCGTCGCGGACTCGATGCTCCGATGTCATTGGTTATCGTCATCACATGAGTCCCTTCAGTCCGATTTTTTGAACTAATTTTCTTTTTTCCTCTGTGTACAGTTCATTTTGAGCGGATCTAGGGTTATTTGTCTCATTTGTCATGTTAATGCGTGGATTTCTGGTGTTTCTTCGTCATGGTTTGTACTCTGACATCTCATCTTCCTCAATTTGAAGCACTTTCAGGTATTTTCCTTAAAACCAAGCTTAGTTTTATTTTTGCATTTTTTTCATAATGCATGCATGTTCTTCTAGTGTGCGACTAATTCATCATGTTTTTTTTGACTTGTTAATGTTTGTGATGTTCTTATGTTGATCTGTCTATTCCAGAAAACATATGAAATTATGTTGTGTTCCTTTTTGTTATTTCATTATATTGTCTGATTTGGGAAACATGAACTTATTTATATGTTTGTTGTTGTGTTTGGATTGAACCGGCTGTTCTAGAGAAAAAATAAACTTATTAAATATGATTTTCCACATGTACATATCTTCTTTGTTTTCCTTGGGAATTTTTTTGTATGGGGTTGTTTAATTATTTCGATAGTACCTATTCTATACTTAAGAACTTATGTACCTGTACTTATTTCTTGATAGAGGTTGTACTGTTTTAGGATTTCTTGACAGAGGTTGTACTTATTTCTTGTTTTTAGGATTTGTTAGTGTTTTTGTATTTTAAATATTGGTTTTGCTTATTAATTTTTCATTCTTGTACTTTTTCCTGCTGTGTGGCTGAACTTATTTCTTATGTGCTTTTGGTCAGAACTTAATTGTACTTGTTAGATGTATTTGATTAATTTTTGGGGGTTTACTAATTGTTGTTATGTTTATTTTTTTTAGTTGCTGCAAGTACATCTTCTTTTTCTAGTGGTGATGCGAATGTTATGGAGGCATCTGTTATAGATGGGCAGTAAACAAGGAAGGTGACTCAGTGGAGGAAGTAAAGGATGCCCCTGTTTCTATAGGTGTATTTCTTTGTTTATTATTATTTGTTTTTGTTTGTATCTATGATATTTAGGTAGTACCTATTCCGTTCTTAGGAACATGAAATGTCTGTACTTATTTACTTATGGAGGTTGTACTTACTTAGTGATAGAAAATTGTTCGTACTAGAATTTTTCTCTTTTTGTAGTGTTTCTTCCTGCTATTTTTTTTGAAATTTAAATATCGGTTGTGCTTATTTATTTTGTATGCTTGTACTTTTTGTCGTTTTGTGGTTGAACTTAATGTTTTTGTTGCTTTTGTTGACAACTTAATTGTGTTAGTTAGATGTACTTTTTAATTATTATTTGTTTACTAACTAGTGTTTTATGTTTATTTTTTCAGTTGCTTCGAGTGAAAATCTTGGTGCCCCTCTTGAGAAGAATTCACCTTCTAATTCTCGGGGTGATGCCAATGTTCAGGAGGCATCTGTTGTAGATGGGAAGGTACCCGAAGTCAAAGATGCCTCTGATACCATAGGTGCATTTTTTTTGCTATTTTGTTTTTGTCTGTAGCTATTATATTTCAGGTAGTACCTATTCTCTTTTTGGGAACATGTATGCGTGTACTTATTTACTGATAGATGTTGTACTTATTTAGTGATAGTGATTTGTTCATAATTGTTTTTTTGTTTGTTTATAGTGTTTTTTTTCCTGTTTTTTAGTTTAAATATCAGTTGTGCTTATTTATTTTGTATCATTGTACATTTTCCCGTTGTTTGGCCGAACTTATTGCTTATATGCTTTTGCTCGCAAACTTAATTGTACTAGTTAGATGAATTTTTATTGGGTTTACTAACTGTTTATTGTATGTTTTATTTTTTCAATGGCTGCAAGTACACCTAATTCTGGTGTTGATGTAAATCTTGGGGATGCATCTATTTTAGATGGGAAAGTTTCCAAGTAAGGTGCCTCAGTGGAGGAACTCGAGGATGCCCCTTATTCTATAGGTGCATTTCTTTCTTATTTTTTGTTTCTGTCTATAGCTATGATATTTTTGTTTCGGGGTACCTACGTTATACTATACTGAACTAATACCTTTTTTGTGTGTATGCAGATGATCCTTTAGCTAGCATTGATGAAGTTGTTGCATCTATGCAAGCAGAGTTTTCATCAAAATCTCATGAAGGTGGTCTAAGGCATGGTTATCCTAATGAGGATGATTCTTTAGAGCTGTCTAAGACGCAATCTCAATCTGCTGATGGTTTGGAGCCTGTTACTCAGTTGGAGGATGTCCCATTGCAGTTAGCTGCTGAGAAAGTAAGGATTAATGAAAAGCTTTAACGTGCCAGATAACGTAATAAGAAGGCTTTAGCTGATGAAAATGCAAAAGCTAGTCGTTTGTCTCTTGATGTAGAATGTATGTGGAAGGCAATAGATGACCAAAGCTCTTATGATGTTCCTATCAATTCAAATATCCTAGCCAAAGAGCATAGGTCGAAGTCAAAAAATGATAAATCATTTGTTTCTGTTGCCCCAGCTGATGTTGCCCCAACAGATGTTTCTGTTGCCCCAGTAGATGTTTCTGCCCAGCCAGATGTTGCTGCCAGACTAGATGATGTTTGTTCCAATTATGATGGCCCATCTATCGTGAAAAAGTCTAGGAGAGTTGTACGGAAATTGAAGGAATCTTCTATCCCCATCAGTCCACGCAGAAGTCCTTGTGTCTCTGGTGTTATAGCTATTCGTGAAGGTAGTAGACGTGAAAGACCGTGTGTTCTTGCTAAGCAGAAACCTAGTCCTTTGAAACCGAAAGCAGCCCCGATGAAGAAGGCAGCTGCTGCACCGATGGCGTGTGCTCCTGTGGTTAAGCAGCCTGCTAAGGCTAAGAAGGGTACATCTACGGTTAAGGCTAGTGTCGATGCTGCAAATAAACTTGCTGGTGGGAAGGGCAAGAAATCATCGCCCAAGACGAAAAAGGCAAAACATGTTGAAAATGATGAAGATTTTGTTGAAAAAGAAGACAATGAGGAGGATGTTGATGCTGATCTTTATGAAGAGGAAGATGTGGTGAGATTTTTAAATACTTTAATTTCTATTTTTAGTTTTTGCACTTATCTGGATGCATAGGCTGAACTGCCATGATTATTGTAGTTGTACTTACCTGTTTTACTGTTTATCAAGGACTCTCATAGTTTTATATATTAATTTTCTGGTACAGCATTCCTGAACTTTTTGTACCGCATAGGGTGTACTTTCACTAGTTTGATGGTTGAACTTGCCTTTTTTTCTATTTTTACAATCCATCCCCGCTTCATGTAGATGTACTTAATTTCTGTTTTTTACTTGTTGCACTCATCTACATATATAGGCTTAACTACCATAATTAGTGTATTTGTACTTACCTATTTTTGTTTTTATCAAGGACTCCCATAGTGAAAGACCAAAGGACGCCGCCTAGAGGGGGGTGAATAGGCTTTTAAAATTATTACGGTTTAGGCTTAAATAAATGCGGAATAAAACTAGCGTTTAATTTATTAAGCACAAAATCTAACCACTAGGCTCACCTAAGTGCACCAACAACCTATGCTAAGCAATACAAGCAACAAGGTGATAGCAAGATATAAATACTTCAAGCACGATGGCTATTACAAAGTAAAGAGCATAAGTAAAGGGCTCGGTTGAGAGATAACCGATGGACATGGATACGAAGATTTTTTTCCCCGAAGTTCACTTCCAAAGAAGCTACATCTCCGTTGGAGAGGTGCGATGGCGCAAGGCTCTCCGAACGCCACAAATGGCTCACCTCGAGGTGTGGTGGCTCGATGCTCACCCAACGCCACACAAGGCCTCACCCCGGATGCGGAAGCACGCAACTCACCGATGCCACAAAAGGCTCACCTTATTCTCCTGAATGCGCACCACAAAAGGCGGGCACTCTCTCCACTATGGGACTGTTGAGGGCGGTCACCTAAACCGTACAATATTGGGGCTATCTCCACAAATAAATTGAAGGCTCCCAACAACAAAGCCACAAAAGTCTACAATGCCACAAAAGGCTACAACGCCACAAAAGTCCAACAAAACCACAAAAGGCTACAAGACCACAAAAGGTCAACAACCCAACCACACAACCGTCTAGGGTTCCAAGAACCCAAGAGTAACAACCCCACAAGCTTGTACTCGCCGAATCTCCGAGGAGAACTCAAACCTATGCAACAAATGCAAAGGCAAAGTCCTTCACTCCCAAATTCCAACAAAGCTACAAAAGCTATTCGGGGAATAAGGGAGGAAGAACACAAGAGGAGAACACAAAACTCTCCAAGATCTAGATCCCAATGATTCCTTCACAAAGAAGGGATTTGATTTGGTGGGATTGTAGATCTAGATCTACTCTCTCAAATCCCTCAAAGAGATGCAAGAATCATGGGAGGGAGAAGAGAAGAGGGCAAGCTTTTGAAGGTCAACAATGGAGGAGAGAGAGTGGAAGAGCTAGCAAAAATGGCCTCCAAAGTTGGGGAAACAATAGGGAAGAGGGGGCCCTTGGCAAGAGAAATCTGCCCGTTTGGGCCAGATTCACGCACCACCGGAACTCCACCGGAACTTCCGGTAAATAAATTCACAAGTTACTAAACCTAGCCGGAACTTGGGTCAAAACTTGGGCAGAACTTCCGCTCAAGCAAAAACGCAGGACAACATTGCATGAAAACTTCAATAACTTTTGATTCCGGACTCCGTTTTTGATGATCTTGGGCTCATTTTGAAGAGAACAAAAATCTCTACAAGATTATGAAAAGAAACATCATATTCCAGCATGAAAGAATAAAACCAAATTGAGAAAGGTATGACCTCTCTAGAAGCGATGAATCGGTAAAACCTCCAAAACCCAAAACACAAGAAGTTGAGCTTGGAGACTCCTATTGGGATGAAGACAATTTTGTTGGAAATATAAAACCAAGTAGAACCAAACAAAATGTGAAATTGGATACCACCAAGGGAGAAAATATCAAGTATATATATGTGAGATATCTCCTAAGGTGTGGAGCCGGAAAAACCCGCACGATCAAGAATGCAATAAGATATGCAAGGAAAATCCTTATTTGATGAACTAGAGATTGTTATGATGATAACCATAATCTCTATATCCTCTCATGGAAAAGAACCAAATAACAAACCAGAAATATGATGCTATGAATGCAAAGGTTTGAGCTCTCTCTGAATGATGCGATCGAGACACCCGCTTGAGATCCCCTCTTGATAGTACGGCTATATATCCTAAACACGGTCTCCCAACAACACGAGACCGGAAAAAGAGAAGTCCTATCAAGATCATACATTTTCCTTGAGCAATCCACTTGAACTTGATGTAGACCATCTTGTTCTTCTCAAGTGGGAACACCTTTCTTGATTGCTCTTGCTTGATGAAGATGAGGACTTGCAAATTGCTCCCCCATACTCCATGGGGAAACTTCTTCTTTGAACTTGTCTTGATCACTCCATGATCACAAGGATGGCAAGCTTCAAGCATGAGGTCTTCTAGAGATGGCGCATCTTGAGCTTGCCCTTCTTCATCCCTTCTTGAGGTTGATCCATCTTGATGCAACTCTTTGCACTTGTCTTGATAAACCTTCAAGCTCCTTATTTCTTCATGATTCAACCTTGAGACCAACACATTGCCCAAGCGATGCCAATGGAAAAACCTACAAGGGAAACTAAATTTACACATTAGTCCATAGAGAGTGTAATTAATTACCAAAACCACACATGGGGGCATACATGCCCTTTCAATCTCCGCCATTTTGGTAATTGATGACAATCCCTTAGCAAGGGTTTAAATAAGACAAATAACAACCAAAGAGGTTGCCCCAACATAAAATACTACACAAGTATGTGATGTCAGTACAACCACAATATATAGAGCAAACTCCCCCACAATCTATGCATGTGTGATAAACTTGAATTTCGTTGCATAGATTACCAACCATTACCGTTGGTTGAGTTTCCTCTATATATTCGACATGCAAAGCAACCACAAATATGAAATAGCATGAGAGTCATAAGCTTAAGAACACACTAAAAGCAAAGGCCAAATTCCCTTAAACCCTCCAAAACTTCTCCCCCATTGGCATCGATTGCCAAAATGGGTGAGAAGTCCTAGACGGCCAATATAGTGAGAATTCCTCCAAAGGTGTTCATATGTAGAGAACTTGTGAGGAAGTAAAACTATATTGAAGACCCAAAGATTGCAAAAAAAGGTATAAACTTCAACAAATGAAGTGAGCAACCAAAATATCCAAAAGGACCAATAGAAAAATCAACAAATGATATCAAATGGAAACAACAAAAAGAATGTTTAAATGAAAATAGATAAGCTCCCCAAACTTTGTGCAAAGTTTAGAATACTTGTATTTAAATACAATATGCACAAATATGGAATCCTCGCTCCCCCATAAGCATTTAAACCACAAGAAATAAGAAGGAAGGAAATTGTGCACTCTTAAATGAATTATAGAAGCTCCCTAAAGATTGTGCACCAATTATAGTAATTGTATTTGGAAACAACGTGCACAACCATGGACCCCTCACTCCTCCATACTCATTTAACAATGCACTCAAAGGTCAAAATTTTGGAAGCCACCAAAGAATCAAAAAGAAATAAGAGGTGGTTTCCAAGAAATGCAAAAACAACCAAAGAATGATCTTATCTTGTGTGTATAAATTTCTAGGTGGAAAATATCACAAAGACAAATGCCCATAAATAAACATGCACACACAAAATAGATACACATGAAAGCACATGAAAGGAAAAACGGAAGTCATAGAATATACCAATAAGATGTTTTGCTTAAAAGCATGCCCAAGGGCTCAAATATATCTTATTGTACATCGATGAGCTTCAAACACCAACATACTCCATACATTACTACTATTACCAAGGGAAGAAGGGATAGAAGGAATATATGGAGAAAAGCAACAAGTATCACAAAATAGAAATCAATTCATAAAAATATTCACTATTGCACATGAGAGATATTGAGGAAATGATATGCAAAAAAATATTAGATTGACATATGTGGGATTGGTGAATCATGAGCATGATTTTTTATAGTCCCCATTATATGTACCCATCTCAACATACATACATTTGCAATATAGAGAACTCTTCAAAGACAAAGCAATAAATCCAACATATGCAAGTACACAAATTCATGCCGACAAGCAACCTACAAAAGGTTGGGAACAAGATATGTATGAATGAGAGAGATACTTGTTACCGAGATATAATTGGTAGGACAAAGAAGATATGAATTTGTTGATCATCCTAGCTTGCGTCCAATTGACATGTAGACGCTACTTCTTCCTTGTTCAAGATACAAGCACCCAATATATATCCCAATGTACCTAAAACATAATTAAGTAAACTATGGTCCCCAAACAAATTGGGTCCAAAGTAGTTAATGCAACTACAATACATAGGAGAGCCTCCACACAAACATGTGCATATTGATATGAAATTTAATTTCATGCACATCTTAGCCCATTAGGATTTGGTGGAGTTTCCCTTATATATTGGATCAAAGAAAACAACCATGCCATAAAATATATATGAAGTAAATATGCATGCATAAGACTTTCAAGAACCAAAATGAGATACAATTTGAACAAAATACCAAGAAAACCAATAAGACACACACAAAAGTGTGAGTCGACAAACGGTGTCTAGATTGTATCAAAGAGCCAAATCAACACATGAAAGAACACAGGATCAACAAATGAACTAGCAAGAGCCAAAGAGATAAAAGATAGACAAAAACACCAATGCTCAAGGATTTATCTCATCCTAAAAGATCAAAAAGTGACAAAGAATGAGATAAAACCAACTCCCAAAGAGAGTAAGATTTCAACAACGAAAACAAACTCTTCACACATTTCATGATGGCACACAAAGTACCAACACCAAAAGGTCGAGCTTCCAAGCACTAACTAGAACAAAATGGATCAAATCAAGAAGCAAAAAAATGTTATAGATAATATAGGAGAGTTCCCCCCATAAGTAGAGAATTATATAGAATTTTGCCTTTGAATGCAAAATGCCCACAAATGAGATCATCACTACTACCTACACTAAATAAAACACAAGGGGATACCAATAAAACAAGAAGATCCACAAGAGGCAAGGAAAGCTTGGGAGCAAGAAGAAAAACATTTTCTTGTCCAAAGCTAAGGCAAGTAAGAAAAGGCCAAAACAAATATGATCAATGAATTCTACCATATATAAAATACTAATTATCCAAGGACAAAAAGTAATGGGGATAATTTTCCCGAGATAGTATGCAAGGACATCTAAGATCACATTCACACAAATAAGCATATGACAAAAGGTAAGAATTAAGCTTGATGCTTCGAAAGAGATTCTTGATAGCTTCAAATAGTCACACAATCACTAGTTATTAGAGTAACTTGAAGCAAATGGTTCCCATGAGAATTTATAGTTTCATATATGAGGAAACACATACCAAGACTCACTCTCACAAAAAAGATCCAAAATATGAGCAATAAAAAACATTCAAGCAAATTGGAACTTGTATGAGTAATTGTGCCACAAAGGAGCTAGATAATTTAATATCAATTCTAAGTGGCACTACCTCAAATGTCCATATTTTCTAGGTTTGTGATATGCACAAAGCATATGACTCCCCCATAATGTGATAAACCAAGAAATCTCAACAAGAGGAAAATAAATAAATATAGGTATTAATGGACGTTTATGGAAATGAGTTTATCATGAGAAAGACATACCACATAGAGACTAACTATTAAGTGGTTTTCCTCATGTACAGACATTTTAGGATTGTGGAATCCCCAAGCATGGCACTCTCCCAAAACGGAATAGTCCATTAATCCTTCATAAGAGCCTAATAAGATACCAACTAGAAACAATAAAGGCTCCAAACCAAGAAACACAAATACATGGTGTGCCAACCAACATACACAAAAATACATCATAGGTCAATATAAGTAAGTGGGAAGCACAACATGTACAAATACATGCAAGGTACAAAACCAACACATACATTCACAAGGGATCAAGTAACTATCAATGTAAATGAGTTAAGCACAAGTTACCGCAAGGAGGGACATTGGATGTATGACAGAAGCATGATAACCCAAATGACTTGACTTTGATAAAAAGGCATTGATGAAGATCCTCAATTCTTCATAAGGTAGCCAAGTCTCCAATGCCCTCCAACAAAACCTATTGATCAAGTTTTAGCTTGTTGTTCCCCAACCAAATTGGGTCCTAAGAAGTTAGTCACAATAGGCTTGGCCACCCAAATGGTTCTTTTCTTGACATCACTTTGGGCACCAAAAAAATTGGCAAACACATTTCCACCCTCATCCTTACGAAGAGAATAAGCATCATTAATCAAGATAGGGTGGGATGAGGAGTTACCCATGGTGCATGAGGAATAAAGGTGCCCCTTCTCACGACATATGTAGCAAGTTCTTCTCTTGCCATCTTTATTCTTGGGAGGAGCTGCACCATGAAGAAGAGCTTGAGGCTCCTTGGGAAGTGGCCCATCTTGATCTTGTGGAGGAGCTTGAGGCCGCTTTCCTCGTTGCTTCTCACTAAGAGGCTTCTTCTTCAATGGGAAATCCCTCACATGATGCCCTTCTTCCTTGCACTTGAAGCACACAATGTTGGCCGGATTCTTCACTTGTCCTTAGCCCTTCTTCTTGTAGCCCTTGTTCTCAACATGTTAGTGGGCTTGTTATTGATGTTGGAGTTGAATCCAAGCCCACTCTGAAGGGAATATGCCCTGAGAGGCAATAATAAAGTGTTTATTATGTGTATTCCAAGTATATGATAGATGTTTATTTTGCATGCTATAATTGTATTAATACGGAAACATTAATACATGTGTGTTTAATAAACAAACAGAAAAGTTCCTAGTTATGCCTCTCTCATAAACTAGCTCGTTGATTAACAAGATGATCAAGGTTTCCTGATCATGGACATTGGATGTTGTTAATAACGGGATCACAACATTAGTGTAATGGTGTGATGAACATTCATCCGAAGTATAGCATTACGATCAAAGTCATTGAGTTTATATTGCTATAACAACTTACGAAGTGATCCTAATCCTTAGACCATGAGATCATGTCAATCACTAACACCGGAAGAGTTTCTTGATAACATCAAACGTCACACCGTAACAGGGTGATTATAAAGATGGATTCAGAACTAATAAAGTGTTATGTTGAGGCTCATGGATCGAGAGTGGAATTTGTTCATCCCGATGACGGATAGATATACTCTGGGCCCTCTCGGTGATATCACATTGGTTAGCTTGCAAGCAAGTGATTTGATCACTAGAATGTTATATCACAGGAACGAGAAAAGAGTGCATGTCGGTAACGAGATCAAACTAGGTATGGATATACCGATGATTGAATCTTGGACATGTAATATATCGTGAAACAAAGGGATTAAGATATTAGCGTAAAAGGTTCCGACGATCACAAGAAAGTCATCGTTGAATGTGTGGGAGTCAGTATGGGTCTCGAGATCCGCTTCGATTATTGATCCGAGAGGGTCTCGATCATGTCCGCATTATTCATGAACCGTAGGGTGACACACTTAAGAGACACCGACATCCAATTGGAGCAAATGTTTCATGCCGAAAGAATGAACAAGCGCAGGAATTTATTTCACTAGATACCGAAACAGGTTTTCGGGTGAAATTGCATAAAGTGGTTATGCATGTGAAATGGAATTCTAGCAAGGGGTTATTTGTGAATGTTTGTCATTAAAGTAATTGACAAAATTCTGAATAAAATAAAAGAGTTTTATTTAATGAGAGTTTGCATTAAATTTGGTGGAAATTTAATGGGAATTTGAGTGGACTTTTGAGTGGAGGGAATTTAAAGGACTTTTGTGAGTGGAGTGTCCACCCACATGAATAGGGGAGGGCAAGGGGCAGCCCCATGCGCCGGCCACCCCCTTGGGGTTCCCCCCTCCTCCTATAAAAGGATCCCCCTCCTCACTTGTCTCTCACACCTCCTCATGAAGGATCTCTCTCCCCCTCTAGAATTTATCCCCCATGGTCTCGTACTAGCGAGATACATGTTCCCGGTGGCTATTCGGCAAGAAAGAGTTGTGCTTCCGCTGCATCGCTGGAGCAAGGAGGCGGAGGTTGCTCGGTGCCTCGAACGTGTGTGCGAGCATGGATGCGCTGCTGATTTGCGGCGCTAGGACTTCCTCTCGATCTTGAGATCGGCAAGAGATCGTCTACATCAACCACGAGTTGAACTCGTTAAGCTTTGTCGGTCTTCAAGGGTATGTTCTCTACGGATATACATCCGCCCGTTGTTTGTATCTAGTAGATAGATCTTGGTACATAGTTCCCATCGTAGGAAAAATTTTGTTTTCTATGCTGCGAACCCTACAGTGGTATCAGAGCCGGATCTATGCGTAGATACTTTACACGGGTAGTACACATATGAGTATGTGGGCGATGATGATCATGTTGTTTCTCCTTTGTTGTAATTTTGGATATTGGTGGCATAGTGGGATGAAGCGGCCCGGTCAAACTTTACATGTCCTCGCACATGAGACCTGTTCCACGCTTGACATGCAACTAGTTTGCATAAGTGGCTAGCGGGTGTTTGTCTCTCCTACTATAGTCAATATCTATTTTGCAAGCGAGTTGTCAACAATTTGGTTATCCTCGTTGTGGTTCATGTTCGTAGGTAAGAACGGTTCTATCTCGAAAGCCCTAAGCCACGTAAAACTTGCAATGGATAAATTAGAGGCGTCTAGTTTAGATTGTTGCTGGGCTAGTGTTATGATATGGTAGTGTTGTAAGTAGAAGTATGAGATGATACTCTTACAACACACATAGCGTGTAAAATCCATAGACCTTGGATTTACACATATAGGTATGATAGTGATCATACCACGATGCACATGATAGAGATCATCTGCGGGAACCATATCATTTCATTAATAAACATATGATGTTTGATAGCATCTTATATTGCTTGTTTAGCGCTTTGTTAGCATAATAAGATGATCCCTCATTTAAATATCAAGATAAGAATGTGTTCTTCCTTTAGTATGCACCGATTATGTTTTCGTCGCTCCAAGACATCACGTGATGATCGGGTGTTGTTGGATCCACGACCATATTTCGGTGTAAAACAGTTACACACGAATACTAAGGTTCTAACTTGGCGAGCCTAGCATGTATGCAGACATGGCCTCGAACACGGACCGAAAGGTTAAGCATGAGTCATATAGTTGATATGATGCCCATTTGATGCTCGCCTTTGAAGCTATACCGACTCACGTGATGATCGGACTTGGTGTAGTGGATTTGGTTCATGTAATCACCAAAAAGGCACGAGGGATGTCGTTTTTGAGTGGGAGTTCATTCGTAATATAGATTAGTTGAACTCAATCTATCATACACTTAGTCTAAACTTTACAAATTCTGTTGTAGATGGCACCACCTGCTTTTAATTTCAATGTGTTCATGGAGAAAGAGAAACTAGCAACGAACGGTAGCAACTTTACCGAATGGGCCATGAATTTGAGGATTCTCCTCTCACGCACAAAAGCAATACGTGCTAGAAGCGCCGTTAGGCCCCCCACCTTTAGATGATGCCCCTGACGAGGAGAAGAATGTCTATCAGACTCGTCAGGAGGACCACAACTTAGTTCATTGCGGCATATTGTATGGGCTAGAGCTGGAACTTCGAAAGCGTTTCAAAAACAGCAATGCATTTGATACAATGGGTGAGTTGAAAATGATTTTCGACACACATGCTGCTGTAGAGAGCTACAACGCCTGTAAAAGTTCTTTAGTCATGATGGAAGAGCACAGCTCGTTAGTGAGCATGTACTCAAGATGTCAGATTACGCCGATAAGCTTGTCCTTGGGAATATCGATTCCCATTGACTTAGGCATCCATCGTGTTTTGTAGTCTCTGCCATCTAGCTATAAGAGCTTCGTGATGAACTATAATATGCAAGGCATGAAGAAGTCTCTCCCCGAGCTTCTGTCAATGCTTAAAACTGCAGAAGTGGAGATCAAAAAGGAACATCAAGTGTTGATGATCAATAGGAACACTGGTTTCAAGAAAGACAAGAAGGGAAACGGAAGGAAGTAAGGGCGGCAAGCCTATTGCGCGCTGAAAAGAAACCCGAGTTGGACCTAAGTCTGATTCAGTGCTACTATTGTAAAGGGACACATCGAAGCGAATCGCCCCAAGTATCTGGCGCACAAGAAGGCCGCAAGGCAAACAAAGGTATATATGATATACATGTTATTGATGTGTACTTGACTAGTGCTCGCAGAGCACGGTATTTGATACCGGTTCAGTTGCTAATATTTGTAACTCGAATCGGGGTCGCGGAACAAGCGACCGCTAGCAAGGGGTGAGGTCAAGATGCGTGTCGGCAATGGATCAAGCGTTGATGTGATCGCCGTTAACGCTGCCTCTCCACTTGCCGTCGGGATTAGTTATAAACTTGAATAAATGTTATCCGGTGCTGACCGAGCATGAACATTGTATCTGGATCGTGTTTGATGCGGTGGTTATTCATTTAAATCCGAGAACAATGGTTGTTCCATTTATATGAATGAAATCTTTTATGGTCATGCACCGATGATGAATGGTTTATTTCTATTAGATCTCGATGATAATGTTACACATATTCATAATGTTGATGCTAAAAGGATTAAACTTAATGATGATATATCCGCATATGTGTAATCGCCGTCTAGGTCATATTGGCGTTAAACGCATGAAGAAGCTCCATTCGATGTACTTTTGGAATCACTTGATTATGAATCATTTGATACATGTGAGCCATGCCTTATGGGCAAGATGACTAGAACGCCGTTTTCGGTTTAATGGAGCAGGCGGCAGATTTATTGGAAATCATACATTCGATGTATGTGGTCCAATGAGTGTGTCGGCGCGAGGTGGATATCGTTATTTTGTTACTTTCACGGATGATTTGAGTAGATACGGTTATATCTACTTGATGAAACACAAGTCTGAAACCTTTGAAAAGTTCAAGGAATTTCAGAATGAAGTGGAAAATCATCGTAATAGAAAGATCAAATTTCTACGGTCCGACCATGGAGGTGAGTATCTAAGTTACGAGTTTAGCACTCACATGAAAGAGTGTGGAATTGTTTCACAACTCACACCTGCCGGAACACCACAACGAAATGGTGTGTCGGAACGTCGTAATCGTACTTTATTAGATATGGTTCGATCTATGATGTCTCTGACGGACTTGCCGTTGTAATTTTGGGGTTATGCACTAGAAACTGCTGCATTCACTTTAAATCGGGCACCATCTAAATCCGTTGAAAAGACACCGTATGAATTGTGGTTTGGAAACAAACCTAAGCTGTCATTTCTTAAAGTTTGGGGATGCGATGTTTATGTGAAGAAACTTTAACCGGATAAACTCGAACCCAAAGTGGAAAAATGCGTCTTCATAGGATACCCTAAAGAAACTATTGGGTATTCCTTATATCACAGATCCGAGGGCAAGGTTTTTGTTGCCAAGAATGGATCCTTTCTAGAGAAAGAGTTTCTCGCGAAAGGTGTGAGTAGGAAGGTAGAACTCAAGAGGTTGTGGAACCTTCTCTTCAAAGTATGGCGGTAGCGCAGTAGCGGAAGTTGTTACGGAGTTGGCTCCACTGCTGAAGAGGGAACTAATGATAATGATCATGAAACTTGAAGAGAGTACTACCGAACCTCGCAGGTCAAACAGACACGCAGCCCCGAGTGTACGGAAATCCTGTCATGAATTTCATGGTTGATGAAAATGATGACCCTGCGACGTATGAAGAAGCGACGATGAGCCCGGATTCCAACAAATGGTTAGAAGCCATGAAATCCGAGATGGAATCCATGTATGAAAATCAAGTTTGGAACTTGGTGGAATTACCTCACGACCGAAAGGCCGTGGAGAACAAATGGATTTTCTAAAGGAAAACTGATGCTGATGGTAATGTGACCGTCTATAAAGCTCGACTTGTCGCAAAGGGGTTTCGACAAATTCAAGGAGTTGACTACGATGAGACATCTCTCCCGTAGCGATGCTAAAGTCAGTTAGGATTATGTTAGCAATTGCTGCATATTTCGATTATGAGATATGGCAGATGGATGTCAAAACCGCGTTTCTCAATGGTAATATTGAAGAAGAGTTGTATATGATACAACCAAAGGGTTTTGTCGATCCTAAGGATGCTAACAAGGTGTGCAAGCTTCAGCGATCCATCTATGGATTGAAGCAAGCATCACGAAGTTGGAATCTCCGCTTTGATGAGGTGATCAAAGAGTTTGGATTTGTCCAAACTTATGGAGAAGCTTGTATTTACAAGAAAGTGAGTGGGAGCAATGTGGCATTTCTGATATTATATGTGGATGACATATTATTGATCGGAAATGATATAGATCTTTTAAACAGTGTTAAAAGTTATCTAAACAACAAATTTTCAATGAAGGACCTAGGTGAAGCGTCATACATATTAGGCATAAAGATCTATAGAGATAGATCTAGGCGCCTAATAGGGCTATCGCAAAGTACATACCTTGATAAGATTTTAAAGAAGTTTAAAATGGACGGAAGTAAGAAGGGGTTCTTACCTATGTTGCAAGGCAAGACATTGAGTAAGACTCAAAGTCCGGCTTCGGAGGAAGAAAGAGAGATAATGGACAAAGTCCCCTATGCTTCAGCCATAGGCTCTATAATGTACGCCATGCTATGTACAAGACCGGATGTGGCACATGCTATTAGTTTGACTAGCAGGTACCAATCGGATCCAGTGTTCTAACATCGATAGCGGTCAAGAATATCCTTAAGTACTTACGAAGAACTAAGGATATGTTTCTTGTATACGGAGGTGAAGAAGAGCTCGTCGCTAAGTGTTATGTCGACGCTAGCTTTGACACCGATCCGGATGACTCTAAGTCTCAATCCGGATACGTATTTCTCATGAATGGCGGAGCGGTTAGTTGGAGGAGCTCCAAACAACCTGTGGTAGCGGGATCAACAACGGAGGTCGAATATGTTGCTGCTTCAGAAGCGGCTCAGGAAGCAGTTTGGATGAAGGAGTTCATATCCGAACTAGGAGTGGTGGCAAACGCGTTGGACCCAATGGTGATCTATTGTGACAACAATGGTGCCATTGCCAATGCCAAAGAGCCAAGGTCTCACAAGCATTCCAAGCATATTAAGCGCCGGTTTCACTCCATCCGCGAGCATGTCAAGGATGGAGATATAAAGATTTGTAAAGTACATACGGATCTCAATGTAGCAGATCCGTTGACTAAAACTCTCCCTAGAGCAAAACATGATCAACACCATAACTCAATGGGTGTTAGATTTATCACTATGTAACTAGATTATTGTCTCTAGTGCAAGTGGGAGACTGAAGGGAATATGCCCTGAGAGGCAATAATAAAGTGTTTATTATGTGTATTCCAAGTATATGATAGATGTTTATTTTGCATGCTATAATTGTATTAATACGGAAATATTAATACATGTGTGTTTAATAAACAAACAGAAAAGTTCCTAGTTATGCCTCTCTCATAAACTAGCTTGTTGATTAACAAGATGATCAAGGTTTCCTGATCATGGACATTGGATGTTGTTAATAACGGGATCACAACATTAGTGTAATGGTGTGATGAACATTCATCCGAAGTATAGCATTACGATCAAAGTCATTGAGTTTATATTGCTATAACAACTTACGAAGTGATCCTAATCCTTAGACCATGAGATCATGTCAATCACTAACACCGGAAGAGTTTCTTGATAACATCAAACGTCACACCGTAACAGGGTGATTATAAAGATGGATTCAGAACTAATAAAGTGTTATGTTGAGGCTCATGGATCGAGAGTGGAATTTGTTCATCCCGATGACGGATAGATATACTCTGGGCCCTCTCGGTGATATCACATTGGTTAGCTTGCAAGCAAGTGATTTGATCACTAGAATGTTATATCACAGGAACGAGAAAAGAGTGCATGTCGAAAGATCAAACTAGGTATGGAGATACCGATGATCGAATCTCGGACATGTAATATATCGTGAAACAAAGGGATTAAGATACTAGCGTAAAAGGTTACGATCACAAGAAAGTCATCGTTGAATGTGTGGGAGTGATGGGTCTCTAGATCCCGCTTCGATTATTGATCCGAGAGGGGTCTCGATCATGTCCGCATTATTCACGAACCGTAGGGTGACACACTTAAGAGACACCAACATCCAATTGGAGCAAATGTTTCATGCCGAAAGAATGAACAAGCGGAATTTATTTCACTAGATACCGAAACAGCAGGTTTTAGGGTGAAATTGCATAAAGTGGTTATGCATGTGAAATGGAATTCTAGCAAGGGTTATTTGAATGTTTGTAATTAAAGTAATTGACAAAATTCTTAATAAAATAAAAGAGTTTTATTTAATGAGAGTTTGCATTAAATTTGGTGGAAATTTAATGGGAATTTGAGTGGACTTTGAGTGGAGGAATTTAAAGGAGATTTGTGAGTGGAGTGTCCACCCACATGAAGAGGGAGGGCAAGGGGCAGCCCATGCGCCGCCACCCCTTGGGTTCCCTCCTCCTATAAAAGGATCCCCCCTCCTCACTTGTCTCTCACACCTCCTCGTGAAGGATCTCTCTCCCCCTCTAGAATTTATCCCTCATGGTCTCGGACTAGCGAGATACATGTTCCCGGTGGCTATTCGGCAAGAAAGAGTTGTGCTTCCGCTGCATCGCTGGAGCGAGGAGGCGGAGGTTGCTCGGTGCCTCGAACGTGTGTGCGAGCACGGATGCGCTGCTGATTTGCGGCGCTAGGACTTCCTCTCGATCTTGAGATCGGCAAGAGATCGTCTACATCAACCACGAGTTGAACTCGTTAAGCTTTGTCGGTCTTCAAGGGTATGTTCTCTACGGATATACATCCACCCGTTGTTTGTATCTAGTAGATAGATCTTGGTACATAGTTCCCATCGTAGGAAATTTTTTGTTTTCTATGATGCGAACCCTACACACTCTTGTCACTTGGGGGATGTCGCACACTCAACATGTTCTTGAGTTTGGTCTTCCCTTCATGACACCTTTTCAAGTCATTCTTCAAAGAAGTGACTTGATCCTTGAGCTCTTTGATTTCCTCTAAATGGTTAGTATCAACAACAATACTAGAGGAAGTAAATGCTTCATTATTAGAGCAACAAGGCAAAGAATGCAATTCATCACAATATATAGCATGGTTGTGAGTGGATGAATTACAAGGACTAGCACATGGCAATATAACATTTGGAGTAGATATGGTGCTAATGTCCACATGAGTCCCACTAGATGTTACCTTTGACACAATGGCCTCATGAGCTAACTTTATCCTACCATGGGAGACTAGAAGATCCTCATGCGAGATCGATAGCTTCACATGACTTTCTTCTAATTTCCCATAGTTGCTAGTTAGCAAAGCAAGTTGAGCCTTGAGCTCAACATTCTCCTTCAAGATAAATGCTTCACTAGAAATAGAGTTAGTAGCACAAGCATCATCATAATTAGCAAAAGGTGAGGGCAACTTGCAAATCTCTTTAGAATATAAAGCTTTAAGTTACTCATGTGACTCGGTGAGTTTGATGAGCTCACCCTTGATGATCCTAGAGCCATTGTTGAGGTGCTCAAAATCCTCAAGGAGTTTAGCATAAGCAACTTCAAGTTCATCATTTTTAATTTGAAGGGCACTTGCCACCTCAATATCTCTATCATGATATTTCTTCACTCTAGATAGCTCTAGAGCAAAGGTCTCCTCAAGATATTCCTTATTGGTTTTCAAGAGCTTCATTTAGATTTTCAATTTCATTAGCATACTCACGCTCAAGACTACTTATTTTATCAATTGTGTCCTCATGCTCATATATTAGTTGCTTACTTTCAATAGCACAAGTAAAGATTTCAATGAAAGTAGAGCAAGCATTTTTATTAGGATGAAGAGCACGAAGGACTAGCCCCCTTCTCTTTTAAAGAAGCAACATCATCATCTACTTCTACATGATCAACATTCACATCATCATGAAGTATATTGGTGTCCAAAGGAGAGGTTACCTTTGAACCCTTAGCCATGAGGCACAAGTGAACATTGGGAGAACGTGATGATGGGGGAACACATGAAGCTCCAATCTCAACCTTGCCTTGGCCCAAGCATTCTTCGATTTACTCTACATGGTTAGGAACACAAGTACTAGAGGAAATAGAAGCATATTTATCATGGCAACAAGGAAAAGCAAGCATATCATCATGAGACATATTCAAGGAATTTATACATGATATGCAAGGGCAATCAACACTAGGATGTAAATCACATATGGTCCTACAAGTGTTCATGCCCAAACATACAACATTGTAATGAGATAGAGACAAAGGATCATGAATGGGAATCTCACTATCTACATTGCAAGTTCTATCACCACTCACCATATCATTGTCTTGAGACAACTCATATGTTGATGAAGTGGAAGAATATGAGAACGCATCACGGCCGGAGGTGGAGCGAACACAATCATCCTCATTATTCTTGGACACATCATATTTTGCTTGAAGCTTGGTCCAAATATCATGAGTATTCCGGAAAGGCATGATTGAAGAAAGAGACAAAGCTCACAACATTAACAAGCACATTAGATGCTTGAGCTTCGAGATAAGAGTTTGTCTCCTCCTCCAAAGATAGATTTTGGGGATACTTAGGAGGAGACAAACCCATATCTAGAATTCGCTCAATATTTGGGTCAATGGCCCGGAAATGACTAAGCATGCGAGTACGCCAAACATCATAATGAGTGCCAACAAATGTAAATGTGTGAGAGTGCACTAAACCCCTAGGAGACATCTTTACTCACGAGGCGGTGAAGCCTAAGAAGCGAGATACCTCGCTCTGATACCAATTGAAAGACCAAAGTATGCCGCCTAGATGGGGGTGAATAGGCTTTTAAAATTATTACGTTTTAGGCTCAAATAAATACGGAATAAAACTAACGTTTAATTTATTGAGCATAAAACCTAACCACTAGGTTCACCTAAGTGCACCAACAACCTATGCTAAGCAATACAAGCAACAAGGTGATAGCAAGATATAAATACTTCAAGCACGATGGCTATCACAAAGTAAAGTGCATAAGTAAAGGGCTCGGTTGAGAGATTATCGATGGACATGGAGACGAAGATTTTTTTTCCCGAAGTTCACTTTCAAAGAAGATACGTCTCCGTTGGAGAGGTGCGATGGTGCAATGCTCTCCGAACGCCACAAATGGCTCACCTTGAGGTGTGGTGGCTCGATGCTCACCCAACGCCACACAAGACCTCACCCCGGATGCGGAATCACACAACTCACTGATGCCACAAAAGGCTCACCTTATTCTCCCGAATGCGCACCACAAAAGGCGGGAAATCGCTCCACTATGGGACTCTTGAGGGCGGTCACCGAACCCGTACAAGATTGGGGCTATTTCCACAATTCAATTGGAGGCTCCCAACAACAAAGCCACAAAAGGCTACAACGCCATAAAAGTCCAACAAAGCCACAAAAGACTACAAGACCACAAAAGGTCAATAAGACCACAAAAGGTCAACAACCCAACCACACAACCGTCTAGGGTTCCAAGAACCCAAGAGTAACAACCCCACAAGCTTGTACTCGCCGAATCTCCGAGGAGAACTCAAACCTATGCAACAAATGCAAGGGCAAGTTCTTCACTCCCAAATTTCAACAAAGCTACAAAAGCTATTGGGGGAATAAGGGAGGAATAACACAAGAGGAGAACACAAAACTCTCCAAGATCTAGATCCCAATGGTTCCTTCACAAAGAAGGGATTTGATTTGGTGGGATTGTAGATCTAAATCTCCTCTCTCAAATCCCTCAAAGAGATGCAAGAATCATGGGAGGGACAAGGGAATAGGGCAAGCTTTTGAAAGTCAACAATGGAGGAGAGAGAGTAGAAGAGCTGGCAAAAATGGCCTCCAAAGTTGGGGAAACAATAGGGAAGAGGGGGGCCCTTAAAAAGGGCAAGAGAAACCTGCCCGTTTAGGCCAGATTCGCGCACCACCGGAACTTCCGGTGATCCACTGGAACTTCTGGTAAATCAAAACATAAGTTACTGAACCTTACCGGAACTTGGGTCGGAACTTGGGCTGGAACTTCCGCTCAAGCAAAAACGCAGGACAACATTGCACGAAAACTTCAATAACTTTTAATTTCGGACTCTGTTTTTGATGATTTTGGGCTCATTTTGAAGAGAACGGAAATATCTACAAGATTATTCGAAGAAACATCATATTCCAGCATGGAAGGATAAAACCAAATTGAGAAAGGTATGACCTCTCTAGAAGCGATGAACCAGTAAAACCTCCAAAACCCAAAACACAAGAAGTTGAGCTCGGAGACTCCGATTGGGATGAAACCAATTTTGTTGGAAATATAAAACCAAGTAGAGACCAAAAATGTGAAATATTGGATACCACCAAGGGAGAAAATATCAAGTATATATATGTGAGATATCTCCTAAGGTGTGGAGCCGGAAAAAACCCGCACGATCAAGAATGCAATAAGATATGCAAGGAAAATCCTTATTTGATGAACTAGAGATTGTTATGATGATAACCACAGTCTCTAGATCCTCTCATGGAAAATAACCAAATAACAACCAAGAAATATGATGCTATGAATGCAAAGGTTTGAGCTCTCTACGAATGATGCGATCGAGACACCCGCTTGAGATCCCATCTTGATAGTACGACTATCTATCCTAAACCCGGTCTCCCAACAACACGAGACCGGCAAAAGAGAAGCCCTATCAATATCATACCTTTGCCTTGAGCAATCCACTTGAACTTGATGTAGACCGTCTTGTTCTTATCAAGTGGGAACACCTTTCTTGATTTCTCTTGCTTGATGAAGATGAGGACTTGCAAATTTCTCCCCCATACTCCATGGGGAAACTTCTTCTTTGAACTTGTCTTCATCACTCCATGATCATGAGGATGGCAAGCTTCAAGCATGTGGTCTTCTAGATATGGCGCATCTTGAGCTTGCCCTTCTTCATCCCTTCTTGAGGTTGATCCATCTTGATGCAACTCTTTGCACTTGTCTTGATCAACCTTCAAGCTCCTTATTTCTTCATGATTCAACCTTGAGACCAACACATGGCCCAAGTGATGCCAATGGACAAACCTACAAGTGAAACTAAATTTACACATTAGTCCATAGAGAGTGTCATTAATTACCAAAACCACACATGGGGGCATACATGCCCTTTCACCTAGTTTTATATATTAATTTTCTAGTACAACATTTCTGAACTTTTTATACCGCATAGGCTGTACTTTCACTGGTGTGATGGTTGAACTTACCTGTTTTTCCTATTTTTTACAATGCATTCCTGCTTCATGTAGATGTACTTAATTTATGTTTTTAGTTTTGCACTTATCTGGAATCTTAGGATGAACTTCCATGGTTAGTGTAGTTGTACTTACATATTTTTGTATTTACGAAGGACTCCCATAGTTTTATGTATGAATTTTCTCGTAAAGCATTCTGAACTTTCTGTACCTCCTAGCTTGTACTTTCCCTGGTGTGATGGTTAAACTTACTTTTTTCCTATTTTTTACAATGCATCCCTGCTTCATGTAGATGTACTCTTTTACTTTTGCACATATGTGGATACATAGACCGAATTGCCATGATTAGTGTAGTTGTACTTACCAATTTTTGTATTTATGAAGGACTCCCATAGTTTTATATATGAATTTTCTGGTATAGTATTCCTAAACTTTCTGTACCTCGTAGCTTGTACTTTCCATGGTGTGATGGTTGAACTTATCCTTTGTTTCATATTTTTACAACAAGGTGCTTAACCATCGATGCATGGGAACTTAGTAAGTTAAAGCTAGGTGCTGGATCATGGTGCCTATTTGTGGTGCTTAACAAGTTATGTTGTGGTGCTGAATCAAATTGGTATTTGTGTGATGGATTTGGGTATAGAACACATGTTAATCCCCATCTGTGCTTGCTCAAACGTGACTAGAAAGCATGTCTTTTTTTTTCTTGATCTCGATTCTTGGCATGTGATATGTTAATGAAACCTGACAATTAGCTTCAAGGTACTTGATCACATTGACCTCTGATATTTGTATTTCTGATTTTTAGTTGCTAGGTGAGTTTCTTATTTTCTTGGCATCCAAAGGTTGTTAGTTGATTCTATGGGTCCAAAAACGTGGGTTATTAACATATTCCTCACGGCTGTTTGTTGGCTAGTTGATCACATCTTCCCGGACAATCAACACCTCGCGCCTCCGCACCACAGTCATGGCTAGTACTCGCCTCGTTGACACCAATCTACAATGCCATTGTTGGCTTGTACATATCCGTTTCCATCTCCGGCATCAAGTCTTGGCTCCAGCATTCCATTTACATGCTGGAGCGCTCGTCGGCCGTGCCTCCTTTGGCAGTGGTCGCCACGCCAAACAAGATGTCGTTGTCCCTCCCTGTTCCTCGCAAGCTCAGTAGACGATGGTTCCGTAGCGTCTCCAGGTTGGTGATCTTGGAGTAGTTCTCTAGTTGTATTTTTAGGCAGTATGGAGTAATTCTCAAGTCTTTGCATAGTAATATGAATGTGTTCTCTTCTCTCTTGCCGCTACCCGCGAGCGATGGGGCGAAGCCTCGAGCCCAGCTTCTCGTCCCCCTTCTTCCTCCCATGCCATCGTCGCCAGGAAAAGCCCGGGCGTGGGGCGACCTTACCTGCTTGGTTAGAGGGGGGTCCCGTCTCGCAGCAGTGCGCTGGCGACGTTGTTTCTTTGACTGGTAGCGACGATGCTGGAGGACCAGCCCGACGCACCATGGAGCAGCAGCCGGGCCGAGTGGGCTAGATCTGGGACAATGAGGGCCTAATCTTGGCCTTGCGGGCCACGACCGCCATGTCCTTGGCCTCGGCGGTGTCTGGGGGACCCGATCTGGTGCCGACCTGGCAGATCCGACTACGGTTAGCAGGGCGTGATGGCAGGCAGCCCAGAGGCGCCGTGGCTTCCCTGTCCGTCGCATCTTTGCTGTCGAGTGCGAGCTCAAGACGGATCCGACAAGGGTGCTTCACAAGTTCATACATGGTTCTGAATAATTTGAGAAGAGCAAAATTGTCTAGCCTTCTCTTTGTTTTACTTTTAGAAGCCTAAACACAGTGCAATGTACAAGTTAGATTGGTAATCTGCTAGCTGTGCAGGTAAACTGGATTAGCTACTTGATCTTCTAATTCTTAGTGCCAATTGAATGGCCTCTTTTGCCAACTGACTGTCAAGGTAATAGTTTGGTGTCCAAATATTAAACATTATGTGATTAGTAATTGTATTTGGCCAGGTACCTGACCGTAGGTATTTGACTGTAGTTAGTGAAAGTACTTGGAAGCAAAGTACACGTGGTTTCAATTGATGGCCATTTTTCAATCTGAAATCTTAGTTACTTCTAGCATAGCATATGTTTGTTCTAATTCATTGAAAGATACTCGGAGGTGCTTAACAAGTTTCTCTGGGTGCGGAATCATATGGGTTCTTAACGAGTTTCTTTGAGGTGCTGATGAATGCTTAACAAGTTTATCTAAAGTGTGGAATCCAATGGTGCTTAATGGGTTAAACTGTAGTGTCGAGTAAGTTAAAACAAGCTGTTGAGTCGTGGTTTAAGATCTATCGCGGCATCGTGTGTTGTCAAATCAAACATCCTAGCCTTCTGGATAATGTGAAAGAATGTCTAAAGTGGATGTGCAAATTCATATAATGTATTTTCAAAGCATGTTTATGTATGTTTCTTTTACTTGGGTACAACGTGCATTAACCACAAGTATTACTCTGTATTTAATATTGTTAGATACTTAATGGCGACTCTATTTTCTGTTCACTATCCCAATAGTTATCTTGCAAGTTTGATTATTTTGTCTCTATTTAATTATTTATTAGGTACTTAACAATTTATGTTGGGGTGCCAAATGCATCTTGCAGTAGGGTACTTGACAAGTTAATTTGTGATGCCGAATAATATGAGCACATAATTCATGTGGCGGTGTGGAACCTATCATCGGGACAGGTACTTGATGAGAATGAATCGGGCGCCGATAAAACAGTAAGTACTGACATGCAACATTCTTTCGAACTTGTCGGTATCAACGTAGATAGTTTTTAGCGCCTGACTGTAATATTTGATCATCAACCCCGAGCTTTATAAGATGAGATTTGTCTTGTAAATTTCTCTGCCTGAGTATGTCTTGTTGAACGACACTAGTGCAGATCATTAGATAAGGACATTGCACGGATGCTGGCTAGTGCCGTGTCTTCTCTTTGGCTAGTGCACGAATGTTGCTGAACGACACTAGTGCAGATCATTAGTTCTTTGTCTGTTGATGCTTTCTGTCTTTAAAAACATAATACTCATGAACCTGCTTTGATAAAAAAATGTATGTCTACTTTTAAATACTTAACAATTTCAAGTGCTTTTAGTGTGCGATGTTATGTTTTTATGAACCTTGTGTTGTGGTCACATCTGAGTCCATTATGTATGTTTGCAGTGATCATATTAAGCTGCTGGTCCCCATTTTGAGATATCAAGTGCTTGATGTGTGCTTTTTTGGTTATTATGAATCATTCGCCGTGATCATCTGAATCCACCGTTCGATAGTGCTCATCATTCAGAAAAAATCCATCCATTTATTTTTTTACGATGACCCAGGCTACTCGACAGTTTGGAAATAGCGCCATCCGACCAGAGTGTGGCTTTGTTTGTATCGAAGCATAGAGAGTAGATCCTTGAATCTCTGGATAACTGATCCCCTTCGTTCATGAGAACTAAATCCACGGGCACATATTTTTGAGCATGAATGTAGATGTTGAATTACTTGTTTGGGAATATTGGCTATTTACTTATCCCCGTGTGCACGATTTTAATTGAATATATTTGGGTTTAGTTAACATGGCGGTTTTGGTTGATTCTTATTCATTTGTTCATGTTTATTTCTTGCTAGACTTCACACAAACTCCTCTATAGGTGCTCGATGAGCTTGTGATAATGAATACCAACCAAGGTGAGACTTGCAAATTGTCGATCAAGGTGAGTGCTCAACTAGGTCTGTTGCAGTGCCGAATGGAATCAAGGTGCTGATCGAGACTGTGAAAGTAGTACCATGGAGGCATCAAATGTGTCGTTAACCGACATAGTATGTAGATATGGACTAATTAGATCTAGATTATGTATGGGTTTGACATGAATCAAACGTCTTATAACTTCAAACAAATCTCACATTTGATGATCTTAAAGGCAAGCTTTTGTTAAGATTTCACCCTGGTTCTAACAAACTCAAGAACGAAACAGTTATTATACAAATCTAAAGAATGTGTTATCAGAACCTGGTAGCTAGTATGTGTTACACTGTTATCATGCTGGTTCTAGTGAACACATCAATGCAGGTACAGAAAAACACACTGGTTCACCCTGATTGCAGTTTGTGTTTGATGTTGAAAGTTGTCTGTAGTGTCTAACTAAACTGTGATGACCTGATTGCAGACAAAGGATCCATTCAACTGTTCGGGACAATATCAGGCTAACAAGCCTATTTGGACACCGAACAGAATTATGGCCTGCGTTAGATACCCTGCAACCAATATCAGCCCACTAGCTGAGTGGTGCAAGTGTTTGAATTTCAAAACAGGTGGGCCAGGTTCCTGCACCGTGCGATGTGACAGACTGTGGGCTGACAGGGGCAGTAAGCCCAGTTATGGGTGTTGTTCTGCCTTGCGTCTTTTTGTCTATTTTTCAAACTTGGAATTAAAAAAAATGCTTCAAGTGTCCAAATAGACCGGCCAAACTGTCACAAGTTTCCATATTTGCTTGAGAATGTTATGTGCTAGGTGAGAGAAACTCATTTCATAAATAGATGATGAAAATGAGAAAAGAAATAGAGAATCTATTGGGTACCCATCTCAAAGCATGTATGTGGTGATAGATGATTCCACTAGAGAGTATAGACGTATAGAGAGAGAGAGAGAGAGAGAGAGAGTTCAAGCAGAGTAAGGCTATTGATTCCTTCGTCGGGAGAAAGTAACTAACTTGGCATCTACGGGAGTAATTACGATACTATAGTTGGGGTATTCAGTTAGCACAAATGTTAGCGAAGTTTTAGACGCGAGTCCCGTTCCCTCACACACATGTCTGTGGTGACACCTATGTACAACCTTTGACAAGAAAGTAGAGAGTAAGGACATCTTAGTCTCCTACATGCCTACAAATACCACCATAGAGAGAGAAAGTCTCATCGGGTAAAAGTATTTATCGAGAAAAGCACACAATAAATCCAAATGGTTTCTGGGTTCCGTAAGAAGGGAGAAACAAGAAGTGAATAACTCTTTTGGAAAATGCTCCAACCTCGAGGTTCGCCGGCCGACATTCGTCCGCACCTATCCTCAACGACGAAGAAGAAGCAAACAAAGCGAAAGCCTCCGAGTGGCATAGGAAGACCATTTGAACAGATCCTCCATCCCAAGGCGGTTCCCCCGACCAAAGTGTTGCTGGAATGGGAAGTGTACTATGATTATATGTTTAGTCTGGTTGTCAAACCTACTACTATCCGTCGTTTGCTCTCTTTGGCTGTTACTCGAGGATGTCGCTTTGCCAATTGAATGTTCAAGATGTTTTTCACCAAGGAGTTCTGGAGAAAGAGGTATGTATGCGCCAGCCTTCAGGTTTTGTTGATCCTTCTCGTATTCATCATTTGTGTCGCCTAGTGATGGTGCCGACCTAGTTCCCCAACCCTAGTTTGTTCAACAAATATTAGAGCCAGATATGAGTTAATGTTGTTCCTAACTACTTTCTCTTGTGTTCACTTGAGGCATTCACCTACTTTTGGTTTCACCGCCACCTTGGTAGGGTCGCCATTGGCTCGCACGTGGATGCATGAGGACGGTGTTGTTAGCACTACCCAACCTTACAAGCAGGGGCTTGTTGGTGGTGTCTTCGGGGACCGTATGCTTTAGCTTTATAGCACCCCTAGTAAAATGAGTGTGGCACTAGAAAAAGTAACGAAAGCAACAAATCAGCGGACATCTTTGTGCGAATTTATAAAGAAGAAATTTCCCGCCATTTCTAGTATGTGCCATGCTAGCAAAAAATCGTTTCTCCAACAATATAAGGATTACTTTTCCGGAAATCCGCTTCGTGTGTCATAGGTGTAGAAGATGCATCATTATCTAAAAACTCATTTTAGAATGTCTAGATAATCTGGAAAAGATCATGTGTACATCGGAAGATTCTATGTTCGTGCAATTTTTGGAAAAAAATATTTCTTTAAGTCTAGTGTAATAAAGGATATTTTTCTATGCCCTAATATAACTACTTTTTTTTTCAAGAACACGCGCGAGCCTCGCGTGTCTTCTTTCATTAAGGTAGAGATAGAGTTATGTTACAAGAGGAATCCAGGGTCGAACATCCTCGCCCTAGAACACCACACTCACACCTTGGTTACATCTCACAACGATATGCTTCTGCCTAGTTTTATCGCCCTCCACAGTTCAAAGGTTTGCCTGATTCCGCTACAGACTACAAGAGGCGACGAAGATTTCCTGTCGAACACACGCGCATTGCGTTCCAGCCATAGAGATCTCACGACAAGCGTGACCAGAGCATTGAACTCCCTCCTGTTCTCTGATGCCACTGCCGCCTTCATTGTGGGCCACCAGGTGCCCAACATGTCCTCCTCAGATGTGTGAAGCGGTGGACGCCAAAAACTCTCAGGTAGAAGTACCACACTTCTCGCGTGAATGGGCACTGCAAAGAGAGGTGGTCCGCCGTCTCCAGCACCTGACAGCATAGCATGCAGCTATTGGGGTGTTGAAGGCCGCGCCGCTGCAGCCTATCCGCTGTCCATAGCCTGTTGTGAAGCAGGGTCCACGTATGCAACTTCACTTTTAGAGGCGCAAACGAGTTCCACACCTGGCGAGTGATTCGTCGGAAATGTATCTATAATTTTTTATGTTCCATGCTTGTTTAGTATCTACTTTGCTTTGCTTTGTCTTCACTTTGAGGTATTTTTATATTTTTTCTGGACTAACCTATTAACAAGATGCCACAGTGCCAGTTGCCTGTTTTCTTCTGTTTTTGGTTCCAGAAAAGACAGAAAATGAATATTCTCGGAATTGGATGGGACAAAAGCCAAAGTCATTATTTTACCTGACACGACACGGAACCACGAAGCAGAGATGGAGGAGGACACTAGGGTGGCCACACCCTAGGTGGGCGCGGGACAACCCTGGTGGCGCCCACAGGGGGTGTGGGCCCCTGGCCCTCCACCGACCTTGCCTCCTTCGCCTATAAGAAGCCTCCGACCAAAAAACCCTCAATAATATGGGAGAAAGCCACGAAAACCTCCGTAGCGCCGCCGCCACCGAAGGGGAGATTCGGGGGACAGAAAATCTCTGTTCCGGCACCTTGACGGGACTAGGAAGTGCCCCCGAAGCCATCTCCTTCAATCTCCACCACCATCTCCATCAATCTCCACCACCATCTTCATCGCCGTTGCTGATTCCCATGATGAGGAGGGAGTAGTTCTTCCTCGAGGCTAATGGATCTACCAGTAGCTATGTGTTCATCTCTCTCTCTCTATGCATGATCATATTATGGTCATGAGCTTTGTAATCAAGTAGATCTACTCTACTAATCAAGTGCTTCAATAGATCTCTAGCTCTCCCCACGTGTGTGAAAGTGACAGCGTGCATACCATGGTGGCACTTAGGTTAGAGTTTACATAAATACTCAAGTGCTTTAATAGATCTATGCTTTTCCCCATGTTTGTGAAAGTGACAGCGTGCACGCCGTGGTGGCACTTAGGCTAGATTACATATATATTTGTCATGAGTTATATTTTGAGTTGGATGTCTTTATGAAATTGTGGTGTTTGTCAGAACCATCTAGCGCTCAAGGTGACAGTGTGGGATTATCTAGATGGGGAAAGCGGACTTTGAGGTGTGCTGTTATAGCCCTACCATGAATTAGAGTGTCCAACCGGAGAGTAGTTAAGAGTAGTATCATGAAGAGAATATATTTATTGAGAGTGTTCACTAGTGAAAGTATGATCCCTAGGCCTTGTTTCTAAACATTGAAACATTGTTTGCAACTAGATCTGTTGCATGTTTGCTTGCTTCCATCTTTATTTCAGTTTGTCTTTAGTCTCTCACTCATCAACAACAATCGGAAGCTCTTTTCTAGCACTGTTACCACTTGTATTTCACTATCTCTTCGCCGAACTAGTGCACCTATACACCTGACAGGTGTATTGGGTGTGTTGGGGACACAAGATACTTCTTGTATCTTGATTGCAGGGTTGCTTGAGAGGGATACCTTTGACCACTTCCCCCCTAAGTTCGATAAACCTTGGGTAATCCACTTAAGGGAATCTTGTTGTTGTTGTTCTACAAACCTCTGCTGAAAGGATACAGATGTCGCCTAGAGGGGGGGGTGAATAGGCGATTAAAACTTTTCCTAGAGTGGCTCAACAAAAGCGGAATAAAACTAGTGTTTACTTTGTAAAGCACAACCTAGAAACAACTAAGGTTTACCTATGTGCACCAACAACTTATGCTAAGTAATACAAGCAACAAAGTGATAGCAAGATATATAGTACTTCAAGCACGAAGGCTATTACAAAGTAAAGTGCATAAGTAAAGATCTCGGGTATAGAGATAACCGAGGCACGCGGGGACACCGATATTTTACCGAGTTCCTTCCAACATGGAGTACGTCTCGTTTGGAGAGGGGGTGGTATCAAACCACCAACGCCACAAAAGGCCTCCCTTATTCTCCGATGAATCTCACCCCAATGGGATCGATTCACGCTTTCACTATCGGTGCACTTTTCGGTGGCAACCGAAACCTCTCACAAGGTTGGGGCACTTCTCCACAACTTAATTGGAGGGTCCCAACAAATGCCACAAATGGCCACAATGCCACCAAGGCCACAAACTGTCTAGGGTTCCAAGAACCCAAGAGGAACAAGCTCCAATGAGCAATTCAAATCCAATCCTCCAAAGAGAACTCAAACCGATGCACCAAATGCAAATGGCAAGAACACCACAAAAATGCTCAAATCCCTCGCTCTCAAGTTCTAACAAGGCTACCAAAGCTATTGAGAAAACAAGAGAGGAGGAATCAAAGAGAGACACAAAATCCCCAAAATCTAGATCCCCACTCACAAAAAGATGAATTGGTTAGGTCAAAACGTGGGGCTAGATCTCCTCTCTCTTTCACTCAAATATGGGCAAGAATTATTGGAGGGAAAAGATTAGGCAAGCTTCAAGATCTAGATCTAGTGTGGACAAAGTTTAGCCTAATAGATAATGGAGGAGCTGCTAAAACTGAAAATATGCAAAGCCTTAAATAGGGGCCTAGAAAAACTAGCCGTTTGCGACGTTTTTTGGACGAACCGGTTTGGACGAACCGGTAGTACCGGTTACCGCTCCCACACATCAGTATGCGGGACGAGAGAAAATCAGCAGCAGCAAGATCAAGCGCGGCGCAGCGATGGAGCCAAGGCGATGCTGTAGCGCATCTGCAGCGGCGGTAACATGCTCGGCGGCGGCGACAAGCTAAGCGGCACTGTAGCAGCAGCGACAGCGCGACTAGCAGCTAGCGACACAAGGCAAATGAC
>JAJUPC010000750.1:0-89153 GCA_023614405.1 Avena insularis
TGTGTGAAAAGAACACACATTTCAATGACTCTGGTTGTTTTTAGTAAAAAGAACACACATGCAATGACACTGGTGGATCCATAGGTGGATTGTGAAAAGAGCACACATGCAATGACACTACTGGATCCATATGTGGTATGTGAAAAGAACACACATGCAATGACTCTAGTTGTTGTTAGTAAAAAGAACACACATGTAATGACACTGGTGGATCCATGTGTGGTTGTTGAAGAGAACACACATTTCACTGACACTTGTGGATCCATATGTTGTATGTGAAAAGAACAGTCATGAAATGACTCCAGTTGTTGTTAGTAAAAAGAACACACATGCAATGACACTGGTGGATCCATAGGTGGATTGTGAAAAGAGCACACATGTAATGACACTGGTTGTTGTTAGTAAAAAGAACACACATGCAATGACACTGGTGGATCCATAAGTGGATTGTGAAAACAACACACATGCAATGACATTGGTGGATCCATAGGTGGTATGTGAAAAGAACACACATTTCAATGACTCTGATTGTTTTTAGTAAAAAGAACACACATGCAATGACACTGGTGGATCCATAGGTGGATTGTGAAAAGAGCACACATGCAATGACACTAGTGGATCCATATGTGGTATGTGAAAAGAACACACATGCAATGACTCTAGTTGTTGTTAGTAAAAAGAACACACATGTAATGACACTGGTGGATCCATGTGTGGTTGTTGAAGAGAACACACATTTCAATGACAATTGTGGATCCATATGTTGTATGTGAAAAGAACAGTCATGAAATGACTCCAGTTGTTGTTAGTAAAAAGAACACACATGCAATGACACTGGTGGATCCATAGGTGGATTGTGAAAAGAACACACATACAATGACACTAGTGGATCCATATGTGGTATGTGAAAAGAACACACATGCAATGACTCTGGTTGTTATTAGTAAAAAGAACACACATGCAATGACACTGGTGGATCCATAGGTGGATTTTGAAAACAACACACATGCAATGACATTGGTGGATCCATAGGTGGTATGTGAAAAGAACACACATTTCAATGACTCTAGTTGTTGTTAGTAAAAAGAACACACATGCAATGACACTGGTGGATCCATAGGTGGATTGTAAAAAGAGCACACATGTAATGACACTAGTGGATCCATATGTGGTAGGTGAAAAGAACACACATGCAATGACTCTGGTTGTTGTTAGTAAAAAGAACACACATGTAATGACACTTGTGGATCCATGTGTGGTCTCTGAAGAGAACACACATTTCAATGACACTGGTGGATCCATATGTGGTATGTGAAAAGAACAGTCATGAAATGACTCCAGTTGTTGTTGGTAAAAAGAACACACATGCAATGACACTGGTGGATCCATAGGTGGATTGTGAAAAGAACACACATGCAATGACACTGGTGGATCCATATGTGGTATGTGAAAAGAACACACATGCAATGACTCAGGTTGTTAGTAAAGAAAAGGCTGACAGAAAAAAATAGAGCACCCAACAGCCCAAATGCCCAGCCAATTTTCACCGCCTGGAGAAAACAATTCTTACCAAATAATGACCACTGAGTCAATGACAGCGTGGACCCACTCCCCCCTCTCCTCACTCGCTGACGAGAAGACCCCACCTCTCTCTCCCACATCCCGAACCGTTTTTCTTCACCGTCAAACAAACCCACGCAGAGACTAACAGGTGGACCCCGTTCCTTCTCCTTTTCCCACTGACCAGAGGACCCCACCGACAACTGTTCATCGTCGTTTCCACCGCGACCAATTCTTCCTCCTCTCGTCGGCCGTTTTCTGCTTTGATTCCGCCGAATTAATTCGCGTAAACGCTGCGTTAATCTCTCGTCGTGACCACAGCTACTTAACCGCCTCCCTCTCCTCTATCATTTCCCTCAGACCCCTTCCTCAAGCGTGCCCCCAGGCCGCCCAATTACTCTCTGCACTGCTGCTGTCTCCGGCGAGCTCCGCGAGCAATTCCGGCAACACCACATTGCTTCTTGCCTCCCCAAGCACGTGGGCAGCTTCACCACTCTCCGACGCACCGCTCAGTAGCCTCAGCTCGCCCGCGGGTGCCCTAGAACCTCGACTCCGTCGTTGACAGTGAGCGCCACCGTCTGTCTGCAAACTCCGGCGAAGCCCACAGGTAGATTCCGGTCGCCCCTCTTCTCCTCGTTCACGCCCACAGCACCTCCGTGACCTCCTGCGTCTAACCCAACCCTCGGTTGATCTTCTCGTGATCTGTAGCGACGACTCCGACAAGCACAGAGCGCCGCGGTGTCTGCTTCTTTCCCGGCGACCCTTCTGGTAAGCACAAGACCACCCCGACCCCTTTCGTTCACGCACACGACTCCGTCTCGATCTTGCGCATCTAACCGTGTCGTCTTTTCGCTTTGAGGTGAACCACAGCAACGTCTTCAACCGCGGACAGAGCCGCCCGACGCCGTCCTCTACTCCGGCGAGCAATCGCAGACGAACCAGAGCGCCCCTCGTCGAACCGTCAGTACCTTGAGCTTCGTCGTGACCCCCTGAGCCCGGTGAGCAAGTACTCCTTCTCCCTCACCCCCTGTAGCACCAGCACCGTCATCGACCGACGACTCCGCCGCCGGTAGCCACCGCAGCGCCGCTCGTCTGTGGTCGAGCACCCCGCAACCGTTCGATCTGGATCGTACGCATTAGATAGAATCACTTAAACGCGAATGGGTACGCTCTCTGCACCGCTCGATCTAACTAGATCCAACGCCCCACAGCCACGATCCCAGCGAACCGGTACCGACGAATTAGATTAAGACACGTGTCTGTTGATCTGTTTAAAAACAGATTTGAAAATAGAATTTCTTACAAACTTCAAACCCATGTATCTTTTGATCCACACGTCCAAATTTTACAAATTTGATGTCGTTGGATTCAGCAAGACAAGCTCTAGCCAACCCTGCCCTTAGTTTAGCAAATAGTATCTGTTAACTTGTTTAACTTTGCAGATTCTTTTGTATGCTTGCTAACATTAGAAAAATCATTTAAAAATGATATTTAGGTTAAAACCTTTGCCAATTAGTTTGTTGTGACCTTGCTGACCATAGGAACCAACCCATAGTTTGGAAAGTGATTTTGGAAAAGAATAAAATGGATTAATTAGTTTAGTCCATTTCTAGCTAACTAAAACTATTTGTTTTGTTTATGAAAATGCTTTCATAAAGAAAACCTTGAGAAAATGTTTGGACCAAACCTACTGACCAAAAGCACCAAGTTTTGCAATAGCAACTCATTTGGTGAACCCTATAGACTAAAACCCTAGTAGACATATTTCTTCACCACATAAAATGACCAAATAGGTGCCTTGTTTTGAAATTGGTTTTTGAGGTGAAACCTTTTGCTAACAACTTTGCCACTTTGGTAAATGACCAATTTGGATCTTACAAAGTTTAGGAATCTAATAGAAACCCTTTTGCAAATGACTTTGCCATTTTGGTAAATGACCAATTTGGAACTTACAAAGTTTAGAAGCCTAGTGAGGACCATCCCTACATTAGAACCAACCTTTGCATGCCTATGCATGACTTTGCCACTTTACAAAAATGACCATTAGGTGTACCCAAATGTCTATGACCCACTAGGAACCACTTTTGCAAACAAAGCAAAGCTTGGCATGCTTGCATGCATTTCTTTGACTTTGTTATTTTATGTGTGTTGATTTGCTTGATTGGTAGATTGAGTTTGTGCCTTGCTTGATTGATTGTAGTGACTTGAAGAGTGTGAGTGTTGCAAGGACAAGGAGTGAACCTATACCTTCTACCAAAAAGGCAAGTGATACTTCATATCTTATGTCCCATTATTTTCACTATGCATTAGTGTTTTTGCTAAAGTAAAATCTTGCATGGTTTTTATTTTGCTAAGTATAGACCTTGCTATAGGAAATCTAGTAGATGAATCCTTAGTAGGATTTTCCTAAGTTAAGAATCCTATTACTACCAAGCTTAGCCTAGCTAATAGAAAACTTGGGTGGGATATATATTCACACTATGAAAAATATTCTAAGTCTGAGGACTTGTGTTTTGTAAAATAAAACAACTAAGTTAATGAACCACCTGGGTGGAATGGAAGGAATGGCTTATGTTGAGTGGTTCACAAGGCCATGGACTTGGCTTGTGTATCTCACTTGTGGATGGCCACCCAGGAAACAAAGAGATTTGAGATGTCAAATGCTGAGAAGCTTCAAGTGCAACCACTTGGCATTATGGGCTCTGCCATGATCTTAGGATGCTGGAACTTAGTCTTTTGGACAGTGGGTGGTAGTGATTGATAGGTTGGAGCGCGTCCATTTGACTAAGGAAAGGCTACTGAAGGATCATGTCTTGGGAAACCAAGGCTTGTGGGGAAAGTGCACCACCTCTGCAGAGTGTAAAAACCTAAGTACTTAGCCATGTCCCTGGTAAAGGACAATTTGAGCATCAAGACATGGAAGCAATCAAGAATCTCATCATTCCAATTTCTAAATTAAAACTTGTGGGTGAACAAGGGTTGTGTGAAATTCTTCAATCTTTGATGGAGAGATGGCTTGGTACAAGGATCTCAAAATCTTAGATTGGGAAATTGTTTTTGCCAAGTAAATCTTCAGTCTTTGATTGATAGATGCCCTGAGTGGATCTTCAGTCTTTGATTGATAGATGCCTTGGAATTTGTTTTTGCCAAACAAAACTTATTTTCAAAATGATAGGAAAAATCTATTTTGAGCAATGCAAATCCTCAACTCCACTTAGCCAAATGCATATAGATGATAGACTCCACTATACTACCAAAGTATCCCTTGCCAATACAATTCAAATGTATTGACCCTTGTGGCTGTAACTTATTATGTTGCAGGTTTGATTGTTTTAGTGAAGATTGATTGATTAGGATTACAAAGTCTACAACCAACATCTGCCTGTGGCACTTTGAAGATGAAGGACCCAATGCTTATAGTTATTCCGCTGCAATGTAATGTAATAGCCTAATGAGCTATGTTTGATGTAATAAAATTATGTTATTCCTGGTTATAAAGTTGTATTATGACCTTTGTTTCTCGATATTACATCTGAACTGTGGATGCTAGCTATTGATCCAGGGACTAGCATTGTAAACACAGGGGACTCAATCTTATTAAAGGTTGGGGATCCTACAGATGGTATCAGAGCATTGTGTTGCCTGTAGGATTTGTAACCCTAGGATTGGACAAAAACCCTTAGACAATAGGAGTTGTCTTATTCCAAAACTTATTTACAAAACAAATCTTGTAAACTCTTTCCTCAATCATTTTGGTTTCAACTCTACTTCTCTTCTACTTCAAAACTTAATGGAAAGCCTACCCCATGACCAAAGACTTCATCATGAGCAAAGGACTTCAACAACTCTAATGACTTCAACTTCTTCAACATCTTCAACATGTACACCAAGGACTTCAACTTGGATATCACTAAAGACTACAAGTCTTGAGTAACATTTCACTTGAAGACTAAGGAAAAACAACTTAGAAGGAGCCATCAACATCTTTGAAGTATTTGTGACCAAGAGACAAGAATTCTCCAAGGATACAAAGATCTCAATCAAAAAGAATCAACCAAGAAGGATGGAAAGATCACAAGTAAACCATGTAGATGGACCACCATATTTTAGTTAAGTCAAACCCACCAACTTATGTGGTGTAACAAAAATATTTTGTTGCCTAAGTATGTGCTTGAAACTGTTGTTTGAGTGGAGTGTTTGTTTGTGATTGCATGCACATTGCTTGTGTAAATTGTGATGTGTGTGATTAGGATTGATTTCCTTAGAAATCTTTTGCCTATTCTAATCCCCTCCAACCCTAAACAGATGACTTCTCCAAGAGACTCCAACATCAAGGATGGTGACAACAACAACAATCAAGGGGTCAACATGAGAGAACTCATAGCAACCCAACACCAATTGAGCCAACTAACAGCTCAGTTCATAGCCAACAATAGTGATAAAGACCCTACCTTGCAAAAGTTTTTGGAAGAACAATCCCAACTGATGCTTAAGGTGACTAATCAAATGATCAGCATGGAAGAAAACTATCCCAAAAGAGTGTATGACAACAAGGATGACAAGAACATTATGCTAGATGGAGCACCAGCTTGCAATATTTGTGGAGACAAGGATCATACTTCCAAGGAGCATGAAGATCAATGCCCCAATTGTGAAGAGGAACATCCAGTTGGCCAATGCCCCACATCTCAAGTTACTTGTCACCTTTGTGAAGGAAACGACCATGTACCTATCCAATGCCCTGTCTATGCCATTATTGAACAAAGGAAACAAGAAGGATCCAAGTATGCCAAGAATGATGATGACAAAGGAAAAGGACCACTTATACCTACAAACAAGACAACCCAATTCAAAGGATCAAAGAAGCCCAAGAAACCAAAGCAAGACATGAGCCTTGTGCAATGTCGTAAATGTAAGGAAATGGGACACAACCCCAGTGGATGCCCAGAGTCCATAAAGAATAAAAGGATGGACCAAGTAGTGTGCAACAACTGCAAAGAGCTAGGCCATTATGTAGCAGTTTGTCCACAAGAGCAACGTAAAGAACTCCAAGATATCCACTGTTTCAATTGCAAGGAACCAGGACACTATGTAAGCAATTGTCCAGAAAAGATGAAGAACAAGATGAACACGCCAAAGGAGAAACCCAACCTTAGCCCATGAGTCAAGCATGGAAATAAAGGACACAATGCAGAAGTTTTCCAAGATTCCAAGCAAGCCAAGATGTAGATTAGTTGGAAAATTTTTAAGGGTGGTAGTACCCTAGACGCTTTTGAGCCAACTTGTAACCCTAGCCTCCCCAAATCTCGGGACGAGATTTCTTTTAAGGGTGGTAGCCTGTCACATCCCAAGATTTTCCAAATCTTGTAATGTGAAAAAATAAATAAACAAAATAAATTTTTGTTGAAAATCAGGGTGAAAAGAAACTTTTGTTTCTAAAAGGAAACTTAAAATTCCATCTTGAACAAACTTTGGCTAAAGTTTGAATTCAACAAAAATCCAAATCAAGGGAAATGCATTCCTCAATGAATGTATCTGGAAATTTGAAACACTTGGAAAGTAAATCCAAAATCCAAATCCTAAGCCCTAATGGAAGGAAATCAATTTCCAAAGTATCTCCAAATCTATGGATTTGATCCATACCAAATTTGACTATCCAATATTCACAAAGGATCAAGAAAGACCTTAGAGATGGTTTCACTAAGTTTGGAACCATGGACAAAATCTTGTGAATATATTAAGACAAGGAAATTGAATTTCCAAAGCCAATAAATCCCTTACCAAAAGCCCATACCCTTTGGTGAACAAAAATCCTAAAGGGATTAAAAAGATAAACCTTTGTTAAAGGAAAAATAAATTGTTTTGGAAACACTGTTTTAGATCTTTTAATAAAAGACTTTGTTTTCAAATGAAAAGGTGAGCCAAATTAATTTTGGCCAAACTTTTGAAATAAAATATTTTGTTTTGATAAAATGAGTAAAGGTTTATTTAAATAAAATAAAAGGATTTAAATATCCAATTTTATTTAAGTAAAAGCTTTTCCCATTTTAAATAAACACCAAGTATTTTATTACTACTTTGAAATCTTTTATTAAAAGGTTTTGCTTTGATTAAAATGAGTAAAGAATTATTTAAATAAAATAATAAGGATTTAAATATCCAATTTTATTTAAGTAAAAGGCTTTCCCATTTTAATTAAACACCAAAACTTATTTATTTATTTAAATAAGTTTCCAAGTATTCTTTTATTTTTCAAATTAAACCTTCTGGTTTGGTTTTGAAAGTAATTGGATTTCAAATGGAAATTTTATTTAAATAAATCAAACACTATTAATAAACTAAAGATCAATTTTATTTAATTATTAAATGGATCCTAAGTGGTTTATGGAAAGAACACACGTGCAATGACTAGTGGTTGATCCATGTTGGTTTGTGGAAATAACACGCAATGACTCTAGTGGTTGATCCATGTGTGGTTTGTGGAAAGAACACACATACAATGACTCTAGTGGATCCATTTGGTCCATGTTTAGTATAATAAGAACACACATGCAATGACTCTAGTGGTTGATCATATGTGGTTTGTGGAAAGAACTTTTGTCACATGCAATGACTCTAGTGGTTGATCCATGCTTAACCTTGGTTTGTAAAAGAACACACATCTGTTTAATATTAGTTGATCCATAAGTTGTTTGTGGAAATAACACACATGCAATGATCTGGTTTGTGGAATAGAACACACATCTTGATGACTCTAGTTTCATCCATGATGGTTGATCATGTGGTATTGTGGAAATAACACGTACAGCTCTAGTGGTTGATCCATGTGGTTTGTGGAAAAGAACACACACATCTGATAGCAATGACTCTGATGGTTGATCCATATGTTGTTGTGGAAAGAACACACATGCAATGACCACAGGTTGATCCATGTGTGGTTTGTGGAAAGAACACGTCTCTGATGACTCTAGTACTGGTTTGTGGTTTAGTATAAGAACCCACATGCAATGACTCGTCTTGGTCCATTGTGGTTTTTGGAAAGAACACATACAGCAGCTCTAGTGGTTGATCCATATGTGGTTTGTGGAAAAGAACACACATGCAATGACTCTATTCTGGTTGATCCATGTGTGGTTTGGGAAATAACACATCACAATGACTCTAGTGGTTGATCCATGTGTGGTTTGTAAACACACATGCAATGTGGTTGATCCATAAGTGGTTTGTGGAAGAACACATGCAATGACTCTAGTGGATCCATGTGGTTTGTGGAAAAGAACACACATGCAGTGACTATGGTGCATGGTTTGTGGTTTAGTATAAGAACACACATCTGATGACTCTAGTGGTTGATCCATGTGTGGTTTGTGGAAAGAACACACATGCAATGACCATTGTGGATCCATATTGGTTTTGAAAAAGAACACACATGCAATGACTCTAGTAGTGCTATGTTTGTTTGTGGAAATAACGAACACATCTGATGACTCTAGTGGTCCACATGTGTGGTTTGTGAAAAGAACACACATGCAATGACTCACTGGTTGATCCATCATTATTTTGTGAAAAGAACACACATGCAATGACTCTAGTGGTTGATCCATGTGTGTTGTGGAAAGAAACACACATGAAATGACTCTAGTGCTGGCATGTGTGGTTTGTAGTATAAGAACACACATGCAATGACCCTCAAGTGGTTGATCCATGTGTGGTTTTGTGGAAAGAACACACATGCAGTGACTCGGGTTGATCCATGTGTGGTTTGTGAAAAGAACACACATGCAATGACTCTAGTAATGGTTCGTGGTTTTAGTATAAGAACACACATGCAATGACTCTAGTGGTTGATCCATGTGTGGTTTGGGGAAATAACACACATGCAATGACTATAGTGCTGGTTTGTAGTTTACAATGGATCCATAAGTGGTTTATGGAAAAGAACACACATGCAACCACTGGTTGATCCATATGTGGTTGTGGAAAGAACACATCATGCAATGACAGTGGTGGATCCATGTGTGGTTTGTGAAAAGAACACACATGCAATGACTAGTGTTAGTGTGTGGTTTTAGTATAAGAACACACATGCAATGACTCAATGGTTAGATCCATGTGGTTTTGTGGAAAGAACACACATTGCAATGACTCTAATGTTGATCCATGTGTGGTTTGTGGAAATAACACATGCAATGACTCTATCCATGTGTGGTTTGTGGAAATAACACATATCCAATGACTCTGGTGGATCCATATGTGGTTTGTGAAAAAAGAACACACATGCAAATGAACTAGTGTTGGATCCATGTGGTTTGTGGAAAAGACCACATGCAATGACTCTAGTGGTTGATCCATGTGTGGTTTGGGAAAGAAGCTGATAAACAATTGTAGTGATCTAGTGTGGTTTTAGTATAAGAACAAACATGCAATGACTCTAGTGGATCCATGTGTGGTTTGGAAGAAACAGAAATACGCAATGACTCTGATTTGATCCTGGTTTGTGGTTTGTGGAAAGAACACACATGCAATGACTCCACTGGTTGATCCTTGTGTGGTTTGTGGAAAGAACACACATGCAATGACTAGTGGTTGATCCATGTGTGGTTTGTGGAAAGAACACACATGCAATGATGACCGGGTTGATCCATGTGTGGTTTGTGGAAAAGAACACACATGCAATGAGACTCAAGTGTTGATCCTTTGTGGTTTGTAGAAAGCACACATGCAATGATTCTAGTGGTTGATCCATGTGTGTGGTTGTGGAAAGAACACACATGCAATGACTCTAGTGGATCGATCCATGTGTGGTTTGTGGAAAAACTACACACATGCAATGACTCTAGTCTGGATCCATATGTGGTTTTGTGGAAGTCATACACACATGTCAATGACTGTGGTTGATCCATGTGTGGTTTATGAAAAGAACACATGCAATGACCTAGTGGTTGATCCATGTGGTTGTGGAAAATGTTACATGCAATGACTCTAGTGGTGGATCCATGTGTGGTTTGTGAAAGAGCACACGTACAATGACTCTAATGTGGTTTCAGGAAAGAACACACATGCAATGACTCTAGTGGTTGATCCATGTGGTTTGTGGAAAGAACACACATGCAATGACAGTGGTGGATCCATGGTGGTTTGTGGAACAAACAATATTAACTGCAATGACTCTAGTTTTAGTATAGTGGAACACACATTTGATGACTCTAGTGGGTCCACATGTGGTTTGTGGAAAAAGAACACATGCAATGACCTCGGTGGTTGATCCATGTGTTGTTTAGTGAAGAACACACATGCAATGAGTCTACTGGTTGATCCATGTGTGGTTTGTGGAAAGAACACATGTCTGATGACTCTAGTGCTGGTTTGTTGTGGTTTTAGTAAAGAACAAACATGCAATGACTCTAGTGGTTGATCCATGTGTGGTTTTGGGAAATAACACACATGCAATGACTGATTGGATCCATGTGGGTTTGGAAAGAACACACATGCAATGACCACTGGTTGATCCATATGTGGTTTGTGTGGAACACACACATGCAATGACTCTAGTGGTGGATCCATGTGTGGTTTGTGGAAGAACACATGCAATGACTCTAGTGTTGATCCATGTGTGGTTTGTGGAAATAACACACATGCAATGACTCTAGTGGTTGATCCATGTGGTTTGTGGAAATAACACACATGCAATGACTCTATGTGGATCCATATGTGGTTTGTGGAAATAACACACATCGATGACTGTAATGGATCCATATGTGGTTTGGAAAAAACACACATGCAATAACACTGGTGGATCCATGTGTGGTTTGTGGAAAGAACACACATGCAATGACTCTAGTGGTTGATCTATGTGGTTTAGTATAAGAACACACATGCAATGACTCTAGTGGTTGATCCATGTGTGGTTTGTGGTAACACACATGCAATGACTCTAGTGCATAGTTTTAGTATAAGAACACACATGCAATGACTCTAGTGGGTCCATGTGTGGTTTGTGAAAAGAACACACATGCAATGACCACTGGTTGATCCATGTGTTGGTTTGTGGAAAAGAACACACATGCAATGAGTCTAGTGGATCCATGTGTGGTTTGTGGAAAGAACACACATGCAATGACTCTAGTGGTTGATCCATATTTAGTTTGTGAAGAACACACATGCAATGACTCTAGTGGTTGATCCATGTGTGGTTTGTGGAAACACACATGCAATGACTCTAGTGGTTGATCCATGTGTGGTTTGTGGAAATAACACACATGCAATGACTCTAGTGGTTGATCCATGTGGTTTGTGGAAAAAGAACACACATGCAATGACTCTAGTGTGGTTTGTGGTTTTAGTATAAGAACAAACATGCAATGAGTCAAATAGATCCATGGTTTGTGGAAAGAACACACATGCAATGACTACAGTTGATCCATATGTGGTTTGTGGAAAGAACACACATGCAATGACCACTGGTGGATCCATGTGTGGTTTGTGGAAAAGAACACATGCAATGACCACTGGTGGATCCATATGTGGTTTGTGAAAAGAACACACATGCAACGACACTGGTGGATCCATGTGGTTTTGTGAAAAGAACACACATGCAATGACTCTAGTGTTGGTTTTAGTATAAGAACACACATGCAATGACTCTAGTGGTTGATCCATGTGTGGTTTGTGGAAATAACACACATGCAATGACTCTAGTGGTTGATCCATGTGTGGTTTGTGGAAATAACACACATGCAATGACTCTAGTGGTTGATCCATGTGTGGTTTGTGGAAAATAACACAAATGCAATGACTCTAATGGATCCATAAGTGGTTTATGGAAAGAACACACATCAATGACTCTGGTGGTTGATCCATATGTGGTTTGTGGAAAGAACACACATGCAATGACTCTGGTGGATCCATGTGGTTTGTGGAAAAGAACACAATAATGCAATGACTCTAGTGGGTGGATCCATGTGTGGTTTGTGGAAGACACATGCAATGACTCTAGTGGTGATCCATGTGTGGTTTGTGGATAGAACTCACATGCAATGACTCTAGTGCTAGTTTTAGTATGGTTGGAATGAACACATGCAATGACTCTAGTGGGTCCACATGAAGTTTGTGAAAAGAACACATACAATGACTACTTGTTGATCCATAAGTGGTTTGTGGAAAAGAACACACATGCAATGAGTCTAGTGGATCCATGTGGTTTGTGGAAAAGAAACACATGCAATGACTCTAGTGCAGGTTTGTGGTTTTAGTATAAGAACAAACATCCAATGACTCTAATGGATCCATATGTGGTTTGTGGAAAGAACACACATGCATGACTCTAGTGGTTGATCCATATGTGGTTTGTGGAAAGAACACACATGTGTGACCACTGGAGTGGATCCATATGTGGTTTGTGAAAAAGAACACACATGCAATGACTCTACTGGTTGATCCATGTGTGGTTTGTTGTAAGAACACACATGCAATGACTCTAGTGGTTGATCCATGTGGTTTGTGGAAAGAACACACATGCAATGACTCTAGTGTTGGTTTTAGTATAAGAACACACACACATGCAATGACTCTAGTGGTTGATCCATGTGTGGTTTGTGAAAGAACACACATGCAATGACTCTAGTGTGGTTTTAGTTTAAGAACACATATGACTCCTGGGTCTGTGGTTTGTGGAAAGAACAAACATGCAATGACTCTAGTGGTTGATCCATGTGTGGTTTGTGGAAAGAACACACATGCAATGACTCTAGTGGTGGATCCATGTGTTGTTTGTGGAAAAGAACACACATGCAATGACTCTAGTGCTGGTTTGTGGTTTGTATAGAACAAACATGCAATTCTAATGGTTGATCCATATGTGGTTTGTGGAAAGAACACACATGCAATGACTAGTGGTTGATCCATGTGTGGTTTGTGGAAATAACACACATGCAATGACCACTGGTGGATCCATGTGTGGTTTGTGGAAAGAACACACATGCAATGACTCTAGTGGTTGATCCATGTGTGGTTTGTGGAAGAACACACATGCAATGACTCTAGTGGTTGATCCATGTGTGGTTTGTGGAAAGACACACATGCAATGACTCTAGTGTTGAGTTTTAGTATAAGAACACATGCAATGACTCTAGTGGGTTGATCCATGTGTGGTTTGTGGAAAGAACACACATGCAATGACTAATGGTTGATCCATGTGGTTTGTGGAAAGGACACACATGCAATGACTCTAGTGGTTGATCCATGTTTGGTTTGTGGAAAGAACACACATCACTGATGACTCAATGGATCCATGTGTGGTTTGTGGAAAGAACACACATGCAATGACCTAGTGGTTGATCCATATGTGGTTTGTGGAAAGAACACATGCAATGACTCTAGTGGTTGATCCATGTGTGGTTTGTGGAAATAACACACATGCAATGACTCTAGTGGTTGATCCATGTGTGGTTTGTGGATAGAACACACATGCAATGACTCTAGTGGTTGATCCATGTGTGGTTTGTGGATAGAACACACATGCAATGACTCTAGTGCTAGTTTTAGTATAAGAACACACATGCAATGACTACTGGGTCCACATGTGGTTTGTGGAAAGAACACACATGCAATGACCACTGGTTGATCCATAAGTAGTTTGGAGAAAAGAACACACATGCAATGAGTCTAGTGGATCCATGTGTGGTTTGTGGAAAAGAACACACATGTAATGACTCTAGTGTTGGTTTGTGGTTTTAGTATAAGAACAAACATGCAATTACTCAAATGGATCCATATGTGGTTTGTGGAAAGAACACACATGCAATGTACACTTGTGGATCCATGTGTGGTTTGTGGAAAAGAACACACATGCAATGACCACTTGTTGATCCATGTGTGGTTTGTGGAAAGAACACTCATGCAATGACAGTGGTGGATCCATGTGTGGTTTGTGTAAAGAACACACATGCAATGACTCTAGTGGTTGATCCATGTGTGGTTTGTGGAAATAACACATGCAATGACTCTAGTGGTAGATCCATGTGTGGTTTGTGAAAATAACACACATGCAATGACTCTAGTGGTTGATCCATGTGTGGTTTGTGGAAATAACACACATGGAATGACTGTAATGGATCCATAAGTGGTTTGTGGAAAAGAACACACATGCAATGACTCATTGGTTGTCCATATGTGGTTTGTGGAAAGAACACACATGCAATGACTCTAGTGGTTGATCCATGTGTGGTTTGTGGAAAGAACACACATCCAATGACATTGGTGTATCCATGTGTGGTTTGTGGTTAACACACATGCAATGACTCTAGTGCTAGTTTTAGTATAAGAACACACACATCCATGACTCTAGTGGATCCACATGTGGTTTGTGAAAAGAACACACATGCAATGACCCTGTTGATCCATAAGTTGTTTGTGGAAAGAACACACATGCAATGAGTCTAGTGGATCCATGTGTGGTTTGTGGAAAAGAACACACATGCAATGACTCTAGTGTTGGTTTGTGGTTTTAGTATTAGAACAAACATGCAATTACTCAAATAGATCCATATGTGGTTTGTGGAAAGAACACACATGCAATGACTCTGGTTGATCCATATGTGGTTTGTGGAAAGAACACACATGCAATGACCACTGGTGGATCCATGTGTGGTTTGTGGAAAATAACACACATGCAATGCCAAAGGTTGATCCATGTGTGGTTTGTGGAAAGAACACACATGCAATGACAGTGGTGGATCCATGTGTGGTTTGTGAAAAGAACACACATGCAATGACTCTAGTGTTGGTTTTAGTATAAGAACACACATGCAATGACTCTAGTGGCTGATCCATGTGGTTTGTGGAAATAACACACATGCAATGATTCTAGTGGTTGATCCATGTGTGGTTTGTGGAAATAACACATGCAATGACTCTAGTGGTTGATCCATGTGTGGTTTGTGGAAATAACACATGCAATGACTGTAATGGATCCATAAGTGGTTTATCGAAAGAGCACACATGCAATGACTCTGATTGATCCATCTGGGGTTTGTGGAAAGAACACACATGCAATGACTCTAGTGGTTGATCCATGTGTGGTTTGTGGAAAGAACACACATGCAATGACTCTAGTGGTGGATCCATGTGTGGTTTGTGGAAAGAACACACATGCAATGACAGTGGAGGATCCATGTATGGTTTGTGGAAATAACAAACATGCAATGACTATAGTGCTTGTTTTAGTATATGAACACACATCTAATGACTCTAGTGGGTACACATGAAGTTTGTGAAAAGAACACACATACAATGACCACTTGTTGATCCATAAGTTGTTTGTGGAAAGAACACACATGCAATGAGTCTAGTGGATCCATGTGGTTTGTGGAAAAGAAACACATGCAATGACTCTAGTGCTGGTTTGTGGTTTTAGTATAGGAACAAACATGCAATGACTCAAATGGATCCATATGTGGTTTGTGGAAATAACACACATGCATTGACTCTGGTTATTCCATATGTGGTTTGTGGAAAGAACACACATGTGACCACTAGTGGATCCATGTGTGGTTTGTGGAAAGAACACACATGCAATGACCACTGGTTGATCCATGTGTGGTTTGTGGAAAGAACACACATGCAATGACAGGTGGATCCATGTGTGGTTTGTGAAAAGAACACACATGCAATGACTCTAGTGTTGCTTTTAGTATAAGAACACACATGTAATGACTCTAGTGGCTGATCCATGTGTGGTTTGTGGTAATAAAACACATGAAAAGATTCTAGTGGTTGATCCATGTGTGGTTTGTGGAAACAACACACATGCAATGACTCTAGTGGTTGATCCATGTGTGGTTTGTGGAAATAACACAAATGCAATGACTGTAATGGATCCATAAGTGGTTTGTCAAAAAGAACACACATGCAATGACTCTAGTGGTTGATCCATGTGGGGTTTGTGGAAAGAACACACATGCAATAACTCTAGTGGTTGATCCATGTGTGGTTTGTGGAAAGAACACACATGCAATGACTCTAGTGTTGGATCCATGTGGTTTGTGGAAAGAACACACATGCAATGACTCTAGTGGTGGATCCATGTGTGGTTTGTGGATAGAACACACATGCAATGACTCTAGTGCTAGTTTTAGTATATGAACACACATCTAATGACTCTAGTGGGTCCACATGTGGTTTGTGAAAAGAACACACATACAATGACCACTTGTTGATCCATAAGTTGTTTGTGGAAAGAACACACATGCAATGAGTCTAGTGGATCCATGTGGTTTGTGGAAAAGAAACACATGCAATGACTCTAGTGCTGGTTTGTGGTTTTAGTATAGGAACAAACATGCAATGACTCTAATGGTTGATCCATGTGTGGTTTGTGGAAAGAACACACATGCATTGACTCATGGTTGATCCATATGTGGTTTGTGGAAAGAACACACATGTAGTGACCACTGGTTGATCCATGTGTGGTTTGGGGAAAATAACACACATGCAATGACTCTAGTGGTTGATCCATGTGTGGTTTGTGGAAAGAACACACATGAAGTGACTCTAGTGGTTGATCCATGTGTGGTTTGTGTACAGAACACACATGCAATTACTGTAGTGATTGATTGGTTTTAGTATAAGAACACACATGCAATGACTCTAGTGGTTGATCCATGTGTGGTTTGTGGAAATAACACACATGCAATGACTCTATTGCTGGTTTTAGTTTAAGAACACATATGGGTCCACATATGGTTTGTGAAAAGAACACACATGCAATGACCACTGGTTGATCCATGTTGTTTGTGGAAAAGAACACACATGCAATGAGTCTAGTGGATCCATGTGCGGTTTGTGGAAAAGAACACACATGCAATGACTCTAGTGCTGGTTTGTGGTTTTAGTATAACAACAAACATGCAATTACTCAAATGGATCCATATGTGGTTTGTGGAAAGAACACACATGCAATGACTCTGGTTGATCCTTATGTGGTTTGTGGAAAGAAACACACATGCAATGACCACTAGTGGATCCATGTGTGGTTTGTGGAAAAATCACACATGCAATGACTCTACTGGTTGATCCATGTGTGGTTTGCGAAAAGAACACACCTGCAATGACAGTGGCGGATCCATGTGGTTTGTGAAAGAACACACATGCAATGACTCTAGTGCTAGTTTTATTATAAGAACACACATGCAATGACTCTAGTGGTTAATCCATGTGTGGTTTGTGGAAATAACACACATGCAATGACTCTAGTGGTTGATCCATGTGTGGTTTGTGGAAATAAAACACATCCAATGACTCTAGTGGTTGATCCATGTGTGGTTTGTGGAAATAACACACATGCAATGACTCTAATGGTTGAATAAGTGGTTTATCGAAAAGAACACACATGCAATGACCACTGGTTGATCCATATGTGGTTTGTGGATATAACACACATGCAATGACCAGTAGTGGTTGATCCATGTGTGGTTTGTGGAAAGAACACACATGCAATGACTCTAGTGGTTGATCCATGTGTGGTTTGTGGAAATAACACACATGCAATGACTATAATGGATCCATAAGTGGTATATGGAAAAGAACACACATGCAATGCTCATTGGTTGTCCATATGTGGTTTGTGGAAAGAACACACATGCAATGACTCTAGTGGTTGATCCATGTGTGGTTTGTGGAAAGAACACACATGCAATGACATTGGTGGATCCATGTGTGGTTTGTGGATAGAACACACATGCAATGACTCTAGTGCTACTTTTAGTATAAGAACACACATGCAATGACTCTAGTGGGTCCACATGTGGTTTGTGAAAAGAACACACATGCAATGACCACTGGTTGATCCATAAGTTGTTTGTGGAAAGAACACACATTCAATGAGTCTAGTGGATCCATGTGTGGTTTGTGGAAAGAACACACATGCAATGACTCTGGTTGATCCATATGTGGTTTGTGGAAAGAACACACATGCAATGACCACTGGTGGATCCATGTTTGGTTTGTGGAAAATAACACACATTCTTTGTCCATTGGTTGATCCATGTGTGGTTTGTGGAAAGAACACACATGCAATGACAGTGGTGGATCCATGTGTGGTTTGTGGAAAGAACACACATGCAATGACTCTAGTGTTGGTTTTAGTATAAGAACACACATGCAATGACTCTAGTGGTTGATCCATGTGTGGTTTGTGGAAATAACACACATGCAATGATTCTAGTGGTTGATCCATGTGTGGTTTGTGGAAATAACACACATGCAATGACTCTAGTGGATGATCCATATGTGTGGTTTAAAATAACACACATGCAATGACTGTGGTGGATCCATAAGTGGTTTATGGAAAGAACACACATGCAATGACTCAGTGGTTGATCCATATGTGGTTTGTGGGAAGAACACACGTGCAATGACTCTAGTGGATTTGATCCATGTGTGGTTTATGGAAAGAACACACATGCAATGTCTCTAGTGGTCGATCCATGTTTGGTTTGTGGATACAACACACACGAAATGACTCTAGTGGTTGATCCATTTGTGGTTTGTGGAAAGAACACACATGCAATGACTCTAGTGCTAGTTTTAGTATAAGAACACACATATAAAGACTCTAGTGGGTCCACATGTGGTTTGTGAAAAGAACACACATGCAATGACCACTAGTTGATCCATAAGTTGTTTGTGGAAAAGAACACACATGCAATGAGTCTAGTGGATCCATGTGTGGTTGGTGGAAAAAACACACATGCGATGACTCTAGTGCTGGTTTGTGGTTTTAGTATGAACAAACATGCAATGACTCAAAGTGATCCATATGTGGTTTGTGGAAAGAACTCACATGTAATGACCACTGGTGGATCCATGTGTGGTTTGTGGAAAAAGAACACATGCAATGACTCTAGTGGTTGATCCATGTGTCGTTTGTGGAAATAACACACATGCAATGACTGTGGTGGATCAATGTGTGGTTTGTGAAAGAACACACATGCAATGACTCTGGTGGTTGATCCATGTGTGGTTTGTGGAAAGAACACACATGCAATGACACTAGTGGTTGATCCATGTGTGGTTTGTGAAAATAACAGACATGCAATGACTCTAGTGGTTGATCCATGTGTGGTTTGTGGAAATAACACACATGCAATGACTCTAGTGGTTGATCCATGTGTGGTATATGGAAAAGAACACACATGCAATGCTCATTGGTTGTCCATATGTGGTTTGTGGAAAGAACACACATGCAATGACTCTAGTGGTTGATCCATGTGTGGTTTGTGGAAAGAACACACATGCAATGACATAGGTGGATCCATGTGTGGTTTGTGGATAGAACACACATGCAATGACTCTAGTGCTAGTTTGTGTATAAGAACACACATGCAATGACTCTAGTGGGTCCACATGTGGTTTGTGAAAAGAACACACATGCAATAATCACAGGTTGATCCATAAGTTGTTTGTGGAAAAGAACACACATGTAATCAGTCTAGTGGATCCATGTGTGGTTTGTGGAAAAGAACACACATCCAATGACTCTAGTGCTGGTTTGTGGTTTTAGTATAAGAACAAACATGCAATTACTCAAATGGATCCATATGTGGTTTGTGGAAAGAACACACATGCAATGACTCTGGTTGATCCATATGTGGTTTGTTGAAATAACACACATGCAATGACCAGTGGTGGATCCATGTGTGGTTTGTGGGAAGAACACACATCCAATGACCACTGGTTGATCCATGTGGTTTGTGGAAAGAACACACATGCAATGACAGTGGTGGATCCATGTGTGATTTGTGAAAAGAACACACTTGCAATGACTCTAGTGTTGCTTTTAGTATAAGAACACACATGTAATGACTCTAGTGGTTTATCCATGTGGTTTGTGTAAATAACACACATGCAATGACTCTAGTGGTTGATCCATGTGTGGTTTGTGGAAATAACACACATGCAATGACTCTAGTGGTTGATCCATGTGTGGTTTGTGGAAATAACACACATGCAATGACTCTAGTGGTTGATCCATGAGTGGTTTATGGAAAGAACACACATGCAATGACTCTAGTGGTTGATCCATGTGTGGTTTGTGGAAAGAACACACATGCAATGACTCTAGTGGTTTATCCATGTGTGGTTTGTGGAAAGAACACACATGCAATGACTCTAGTGGTTGATCCATGTGTGGTTTGTGGAAATAACACACATGCAATGACTCTAGTGGTGGATCCATGTGTGGTTTGTGGATAGAACACACATGCAATGACTCTAGTGCTAGTTTTAGTATATGAACACACATCTAATGACTCTAGTGGGTCCACATGAAGTTTGTGAAAAGAACACACATACCATGACCACTTGTTGATCCATAAGTTGTTTGTGGAAAAGAACACACATGCAATGAGTCTAGTGGATCCATGTGTGGTTTGTGGAAAAGAACACACATGCAATGACTCTAGTGCTGGTTTGTGGTTTTAGTATAGGAACACACATGCAATTACTCAAATGGATCCATATGTGGTTTGTGGAAAGAACACACATGTAATGACTCTGGTTGATCCATATTTGGTTTGTGGAAACAACACACATGCAATGACCATTGGTGGATCCATGTGTGGTTTGTGGAAAAGAACACACATGCAATGACCACTAGTTGATCCATGTGTTGTTTGTGGAAAGAACACACATGCAATAACAGTGGTGGATCCATGTGTGGTTTGTGAAAAGAACACACATGCAATGACTCTAGTGTTGGTTTTAGTATAAGAACACACATGAAATGACTCTAGTGGTTGATCCATGTGTGGTTTGTGGAAATAACACACATGCAATGACTGTAGTGCTGGTTTTAGTTTAAGAACACATATGGGTCCACATGTGGTTTGTGAAAAGAACACACATGCAATTACCACTGGTTGATCCATAAGTTGTTTGTGGAAAAGAACACACATGCAATGAGTCTAGTGGATCCATGTGTGGTTTGTGGAAAAGAACACACATGCAATGACTCTAGTGCTGGTTTGTGGTTTTAGTATAAGAACAAACATGCAATTACTCAAATGGATCCATGTGTGGTTTGTGAAAAGAACACACATGCAATGACTCAATGGATCCATATGTGGTTTGTGGAAAGAACACACATGCAATGACCACTCGTTGATCCATGTGTGGTTTGTGTAAAGAACACACATGCAATGACCACTAGTGGTTGATCCATGTGTGGTTTGTGAAAAGAACACACATGCAATGACTCTAGAGGTTGATCCATGTTGGTTTTATTATAAGTAAACACATGCAAGTCCTCTAGTGGTTTATCAATATGTGTTTTGTGCAAAGAACACACATGCAATGATTCTATTGGTTGATCCATGTGTGGTTTGTGGAAAGAACACACATGCAATGACTCTAGTGGTTGATCCATGTGTGGTTTGTGGAAATAACACACATGCAATGACTGTAATGGATCCATAAGTGGTTTATCGAAAAGAACACACATGTAATGACCACAGGTTGATCCATATGTGGTTTCTGGAAAGAACACACATGCAATGACTCTAGTGGTTGATCCATGTGTGGTTTATGGAAAGAACACACATGCAACGACTCTAGTGGTGGATCCATGTGTGGTTTGTGGAAAGAACACACATGCAATGACTCTAGTGGTTGATCCATGTGTGGTTTGTGGAAATAACACACATGCAATGACTCTAGTGCTAGTTTTAGTATAAGAACACACATCTAATGACTCTAGTGGGTCCACATGTGGTTTGTAAAAAGAACACACATACAATGACCACTGGTTGATCCATAAGTTCTTTGTGGAAAAGAACACACATGCAATGAGTCTAGTGTATCCATGTGTGGCTGGTGGAAAAGAACACACATGCAATGACTCTAGTGCTGGTTTGTGGTTTTAGTATAGGAACAAACATGCAATTACTCAAAGGGATCCATATGTGGTTTGTGGAAAGAACACACATGCAATGACCACTGGTGGATCCATGTGTGGTTTGTGGAAAACAACACACATGCAATGACCACTGGTTGATCCATGTGTGTTTTGTTGAAATAACACACATGCAATGACAGTGGTGGATCCATGTGTGGTTTGTGAAAAGAACACACATGCAATGACTCTAGTGGTTGATCCATGTGTGGTTTGTGGAAATAACACACATGCAATGACTCTAGTGGTTGATCCATGTGTGGTTTGTGGAAATAACACACATGCAATGACTCTAGTGGTTGATCCATGTGTGGTTTGTGGAAATAACACACATGCAATGACTGTAATGGATCCATAAGTGGTATATGGAAAAGAACACACATGCAATGCTCATTGGTTGTCCATATGTGGTTTGTGGAAAGAACACACATGCAATGACTCTAGTGGTTGATCAATGTGTGGTTTGCGGAAAGAACACACATGCAACGACATTGGTGGATCCATGTGTGGTTTGTGGGTAGAACACACATGCAATGACTCTAGTGCTAGTTTTAGTATAAGAACACACACATCCAATGACTCTAGTGGGTCCACATGTGGTTTGTGAAAAGAACACACATGCAATGACCACTAGTTGATCCATAAGTTGTTTGTGGAAAAGAACACACATGCAATGAGTCTAGTGGATCCATGTGTGGTTTGTGGAAACGAACACACATGCAATGACTCTAGTGCTGGTTTGTGGTTTTAGTATAAGAACAAACATAAATAAACAAAATAAACAATGTGCTGGATCCCAAGATTTTCCAAATCTTGTAATGTGAAAAATAAATAAACAAAATAAATTTTTGTTGAAAATCAGGGTGAAAAGAAACTTTTGTTTCTAAAAATGGAACTTAAAAATCCATCTTGAACAAACTTTGGCTAAAGTTTGAATTCAACAAAATCAATCAAGGAAATGCATTCCTCAATGAATGTATCTGGAAATTTAAACACTTGGAAAATAAATCCAAAACCCTAAACCCTAATAAAAATCATCTCCAGAGTATCTCCAAATCCATGGATTTGATCCATACCAAAATTGATCAACAAATGTTCACAAAGGATCAAGAAAGACCATAGAAGTTGGTTTCACTCAAATTGGAACCATAAACAAAACCTTATGAATATAATAAGATAAGGAAATTGAGTTTCCAAAGCCAATAAAGCCCTTACCAAAAACCCATACCAATTGGTGAGCAAAAAAAAATCCTAAAGGGATTTATGAAGATAAACATTTGTCAAAGGAAAATAAATTGTTTTGGAAACACTAATTTAGATCTTTTAATAAAAGACTTTGTTTTCAAATGAAAAGGTGAGCCAAATTAATTTTGGCCAAGCTTTTGTAATAAAATATTTTGTTTTGATAAAATGAGTAAAGGTTTATTTTAAATAAAATAATAAGGATTTAAATATCCAATTTTATTTAAGTAAAGGCTTTCCCATTTTAATTAAACACCAAAACTTATTTATTTATTTAAATAAGTTTCCAAGTATTCTTTTATTTTTCAAATAAAACCTTCTGGTTTGGTTTTGAAAATAATTGGATTTCAAATGGAAATTTTATTAAATAAATCAAAACCCTGTTTTATTAATTAAAGATCCATTTTATTTAATTATTAAATGGATCCTAAAATAAATAAAAATATTAATTTATCTTGGATTTGGATTATGTTGATAAACAGAACCAAATTCAAATGAAAAGTTTGTTGTTTGTTTGAATTGATTTGAACCTTGTTTGATTGCTTGAATATTTGTTTGAAATTAAAAACAGAAAAAAAAATTAGAAAAAAAGAAAAAGATTTAGACAGAAAAAAATAGAGTTGGACCGACCCAGCCAACTAGCCAGGCCCAACAAACCAGCCCAGCTCCACACCCAAGAAAAGCGGTTGGCACCAATTAGTTAACCCACACCCTCAATGACCGATGGACCCCACACTCACTCTCTCACGAGACAACTGGACCCACATTTCCCAGCCATCGTCTTCAACGAGACCCGTCGCCTCGACCGTTCTTTGTGAGGTTACTCGGCGTTGATTCGCATGAAGGAGGCATTGATTCTCGCAATAACCCTGCCCCTTTAAACGCTAGTGATTCCTCTCGTTCCCCTCTGATTCTCCCCCAAGCACGCCCCTAGGCCGCCCAATTCCTTCGAACACTCTCTTGCTCTGAGCCCCTCCTCAATTCGCCATATCCTTCCTCCCTTGACCTCTCGACCACATACTCCACACTCCGGCGGACTTCTGTCGTGCCCCCATTCGGCCATGGCGCCCCGGATCGTCGGCAGGGCCAGGCTCAACGCAGCCAACCGTCGGCCTCGACTCCGGCGAAGCCCACAGGTAGTTCTCGGCCACCCCTCTACCTCTTGTTCATGCACACGACCTTGAGTCCTGCGCATCTAAGTGTCGTCATTTCACTTTGTGATCCCAGCGCCTGGCCGACCACACAGCGTCGTCGCCGTCCTCCACTCCGGCGACGAATCACGACTGAACCAGAGCGCCCCTCGTCGAACCGTCAGTACGTTGAGCATCGCCGTGACCCCCTGAGCCCGGTGAGCAACCCCTCCTTCTCCCGCACCTCCTGTAGCGTCGCCTCCATCGTCGGCGAAGCTTTAGCGCCGGTAGCCACCACTCCGCCAGTTCTGGCGATACGATGTGAGCCGTTAGATCACGATCCTATGCACACGATAGATCACTTAACCTGAACGTTACGTTTGATCTGCACGCACAATCCCATAAATCCTGCGGTCCACATCACGCGATCCTACTGAACCGTTATGAGCCAATAGGATCTGAACCGTGGCCCAGATGTTTAAAAACAGAAATTGAAACAGATTTAAGTGCCATTTTCAAACCCTTGTATCTTTGAATCCACCGTCCAAAATTTACAAATTTTATGTCGTTGGATTCAGGAGCAACTCTAACCAACCCTACCCTTAGTTTAGCAAATAGTACCTGTTAGCTTGTTTAATTTTGCAGATTCTTTTGAGTGCTTGTTTAGATTAGAAAAATCATTTAAAAATGATTTTTAGGTTAAAACCTTTGCAATTTGGTTTGTTGTGACCTTACTGACCCTAGGAACCAACCTAAGTTTTGGAAAATGATTTTGGAAAGGATTAGAATGGATTAATTAGTTTAATCCATTTCTAGCCAATTAAAAACCATTGTTTTGTTTATGAAAATGCTTTCATAAAGAAAACTTTGAGAAAATGTTTTGGACCAAACCTACTGACCCAAAACACCAAGTTTTGCAATAGCAACTCATTTGGTGAAAAACATAAAGTTTTGCCTTGATAGAATTATTTTCCACCACATAAAATGATGGATGGATTTAAAAATAGTTTTTGAGCAAAACCCTCTAACCAATGACTTTGCCATTTTGGTGAATGACCAATTTGGAAATTACAAAGTTTAGAAGCCTAGTGGAGACCATCCTTACAATAGAACCAACCTTTGCATGCTTATGCATGACTTAGATTCCATTGCTTTGTGAGTGTGAAATTGTTTGTTTGACTTTGTTTGGAATGTTAGTTGATTTTGTGTTTGCTTGATTGACTTGTAGTGAAGTTAGAAGTGTGAGACTAGCAAGATCAAGGGTGAACCACCATTCCCTACCAAACAGGCAAGTTACACTATCATACAAAAGTCCTACTATTTTCATTATACTTAGTGGATTTTGAAAACATGCATGAAAACTATTTTTATACTTATGCTATGCTAAATCCTAATAGGATACCCTTACATTACTTAGTGAAAACCTTGTAGTTGTACATGCTTAGCCATGCTATATTTTGAAAAGAGATACATGTTGAGATTTTACAAAGTTGAGAAAAGGACTTGTGTTTTACATAATAAAACAAGGACTCAATGAACCACCTAGGTGGAGGATACTTTAAGTTTTGGAGAAGGTGGCAACAAAAGGAACCATTCTATGGCAATCTCTTTGTGTTGTGCTCCAAAAGAAAACCCACCTAGGAAACTTAGAGATTGAACATGCTTCTCCAATTGTGGCTTTCGTGTGCAACCACATGCTATTATGGCTCTAGCTTAGTCAATTACATTAGGAAGACCCATACATTGTCTTTAGTTACTAGACATGGGGATCTGGAATGCTCCATGAGGGCTAAAGACAAGCTAGCAATGGTGTATGGGAGGACCTTTTGGAAAGACTTCGTCACATTCTCAATCTGCCAGTATTCCATCTTGGTGAGTACTAATCCAGCGGCCACTGGTGGCAACAAGATGAGAGTGTGACATGTGGGTAAAGTGTACAACTTCTGCAGAAGATAATAAAATCTAAGTACTTAGCCGTGTCCCCGGTTATGGACAATACTGAGCAACTAACGCCTGAAGCTATGGAAGATCTCGACATTCTAATTTCTAAAAGAAAACTTTCAAAACTTGATGCGCATGGAGTTACCAAGGAACTCAAGAGATTTTGACAAAACTTGATGCACTTGGAGTTACCAAGAAGCTCAAGAGATTTTGACAAAACTTGATGCACTTGGAGTTACTAAGGTGCTCAAGAGATTTTTTGGCAAGGACTTGAACACTTGGGTTTTTACCAAGGAGTTCAAGATATTTTTGAAAGGAGATTTGACAAAGGACCAAAAACCATTTTTGAAAAGATAGGATAAAATATTGCTTTATGCAAATGAGCCTGAAACTCCACTTAGCCAAATTTGCATGTATTGATAGGATCCACCCATATTATTCATAAAAGTGAAACTTGCCAATACAATTCAAATGTATTGACCCTTGTGGCTGTAACATATTATGTTGCAGGTTTGATTGTTTTTAGTGAAGATTGATTGATTAGGATTACAAAGTCTACAACCAACATCTGCCTGTGGCACTTTGAAGATGAAGAACCCATGACTATAGTTATTCCGCTGCAATGTAATGTAATAGCCAAATGAGCTATGTATTGATGTAATAAAATTATGTTATTCCTGGTTATAAAGTTGTATTATGACCTTTGTTTCTTGATATCCCATCTAAACTGTGGATGCTAGATATTGATCCAGGGACTAGCATTGTAAACACAGGGGGCTCAATCTTATTAAAGGTTGGGGACCTTACATGCAATTACTCAAATAGATCCATATGTGGTTTGTGGAAAGAACACACATGCAATGACTCTGGTTGATCCATATGTGGTTTGTGGAAAGAACACACATGCAATGACCACTGGTGGATCCATGTGTGGTTTGTGGAAAAGAACACACATGCAATGACCACTGGTTGATCCATGTGTGGTTTGTGGAAAGAACACACATGCAATGACAGTGGTGGATCCATGTGTGGTTTGTGAAAAGAACACACTTGCAATGACTCTAGTGTTGCTTTTAGTATAAGAACACACATGTAATGACTCTAGTGGCTGATCCATGTGTGGTTTGTGGAAATAACACACATGCAATGATTCTAGTGGTTGATCCATGTGTCGTTTGTGGAAATAACACACATGCAATGACTCTAGTGGTTGATCCATGTGTGGTTTGTGGAAATAACACAAATGCAATGACTGTAATGGATCCATAAGTGGTTTATCGAAAAGAACACACATGCAATGACTCTAGTGGTTGATCCATGTGTGGTTTGTGGAAAGAACACACATGCAATGACTCTAGTGGTTGATCCATGTGTGGTTTGTGGAAAGAACACACATGCAATGACTCTAGTGGTGGATCCATGTGTGGTTTGTGCAAAGAACACACATGCAATGACAGTGGTGGATCCATGTGTGGTTTGTGGATAGAACACACATGCAATGACTCTAGTGCTAGTTTTAGTATATGAACACACATCTAATGACTCTAGTGGGTCCACATGAAGTTTGTGAAAAGAACACACATACAATGACCACTTGTTGATCCATAAGTTGTTTGTGGAAAAGAACACACATGCAATGAGTCTAGTGGATCCATGCGTGGTTTGTGGAAAAGAACACACATGCAATGACTCTAGTGCTGGTTTGTGGTTTTAGTATAGGAACAAACATGCAATTACTCAAATGGATCCATATGTGGTTTGTGGAAAGAACACACATGCATTGACTCTGGTTGATCCATATGTGGTTTGTGGAAAGAACACACATGCAATGACCACTGGTGGATCCATGTGTTGTTTGTGGAAAATAACACACATACAATGACCACTGGTTGATCCATGTGTGGTTTGTGGAAAGAACACACATGTAGTGACAGTGGTCGATCCATGTGTGGTTTGTGAAAAGAACACACATGCAATGACTCTAGTGTTGGTTTTAGTATAAGAACGCACATGCAATGACTCTAGTGGTTGATCCATGTGTGGTTTCTGGAAAGAACACACATGCAACGACATTGGTGGATCCATGTGTGGTTTGTGGGTAGAACACACATGCAATGACTCTAGTGCTAGTTTTAGTAGAAGAACACACACATCCAATGACTCTAGTGGGTCCACATGTGGTTTGTGAAAAGAACACACATGCAATGACCACTGGTTGATCCATCAGTTGTTTGTGGAAAAGAACACACATGCAATGAGTCTAGTGGATCCATGTGTGGTTTGTGGAATAGAACGCACATGCAATGACTCTAGTGCTGGTTTCTGATTTTAGTATAAGAACAAACATGCAATTACTCAAATGGATCCATATGTGGTTTGTGGAAAGAACACACATGCAATGAATCTGGTTGATCCATATATGGTTTGTGGAAAGAACACACATGCCATGACCACTCGTGGATCCATGTGTGGTTTGTGGAAAAGAACACACATGCAAAGACCACTGGTTGATCCATGTGTGGTTTGTGGAGAGAACACACATGCAATGACAGTGGTGGATCCATGTGTGGTTTGTGAAAAGAACACACATGCAATGACTCTAGTGTTGGTTGTAGTATAAGAACACACATGCAATGACTCTAGTGGTTAATCCATGTGTGGACTGTGGAAATAACACACATGCAATGATTCTAGTGGTTGATCCATGTGTGGTTTGTGGAAATAACACACATGCAATGAGTCTAGTGGTTGATCCATGTGTGGTTTGTGTAAATAACACACATGCAATGACTCTAGTGGTTGATCCATGTGTGGTTTGTGGAAATAACACACATGCAATGACCACTGGTTGATCCATATGTGGTTTGGGGAAAGAAACCACATGCAATGACGCTAGGGGTTGATCCAGGGGTGGTTTCTGGAAAGAACACACATGCAATGACTCTAGTGGTGGATCCATGTGTGGTTTGTGGAAAGAACACACATACAATGACCACTGGTGGATCCATGTGTGGTTTGTGGAAAGAACACATGCAATGAGTCTAGTGTATCCATGTGTGGTTGGTGGAAAAGAACACACATGCAATGACTCTAGTGCTGGTTTGTGGTTTTAGTATAGGAACAAACATGCAATTACTCAAAGGGATACATATGTGGTTTGTGGAAAGAACACACATGCAATGACCACTGGTGGATCCATGTGTGGTTTGTGGAAAAGAACACACATGCAATGACCACTGGTCGATCCATGTGTGGTTTGTGGAAATAACACACATGCAATGACAGTGGTGGATCCATGTGTGGTTTGTGAAAAGAACACACATGCAATGACTCTAGTGGTTGATCCATGTGTGGTTTGTGGAAATAACACACATGCAATGACTCTAGTGGTTGATCCATGTGTGGTTTGTGAAAATAACACACATGCAATGACTCTAGTGGTTGATCCATGTGTGGTTTGTGGAAATAACACACATGCAATGACTGTAATGGATCCATAAGTGGTATATGGAAAAGAACACACATGCAATGCTCATTGGTTGTCCATATGTGGTTTGTGGAAAGAACACACATGCAATGACTCTAGTGGTTGATCCATGTGTGGTTTCTGGAAAGAACACACATGCAACGACATTGGTGGATCCATGTGTGGTTTGTGGGTAGAACACACATGCAATGACTCTAGTGCTAGTTTTTGTATAAGAACACACACATCCAATGACTCTAGTGGGTCCACATGTGGTTTGTGAAAATAACACACATGCAATGACCACTGGTTGATCCATAAGTTGTTTGTGGAAAAGAACACACATGCAATGAGTCTAGTGGATCCATGTGTGGTTTGTGGAAAACAACACACATGCAATGACTGTAGTGCTGGTTTGTGGTTTTAGTATAAGAACAAACATGCAATTACTCAAATAGATCCATATGTGGTTTGTGGAAAGAACACACATGCAATGACTCTGGTTGATCCATATGTGGTTTGTGGAAAGAACACACATGCAATGACCACTGGTGGATCCATGTGTGGTTTGTGGAAAAGAACACACATGCAATGACCACTGGTTGATCCATGTGTGGTTTGTGGAAAGAACACACATGCAATGACAGTGGTGGATCCATGTGTGGTTTGTGAAAAGAACACACATGCAATGACTCTAGTGTTGCTTTTCCTATAAGAACACACATGTAATGACTCTAGTGGTTGATCCATGTGTGGTTTGTGGAAATAACACACATTCAATGATTCTAGTGGTTGATCCCTGTGTGGTTTGTGGAAATAACACACATGCAATGACTGTAATGGATCCATAAGTGGTTTATCGAAAAGAACACACATGCAATGACTCTAGTGGTTGATCCATGTGTGGTTTGTGGAAAGAACACACATGCAATGACTCTAGAGTAGGATCCATGTGTGGTTTTTGCAAAGAACACACATGCAATGACAGTGGTGGATCCATGTGTGGTTTGTGGATAGAACACACATGCAATGACTCTAGTGCTAGTTTTAGTATATGAACACACATCTAATGACTCTAGTGGGTCCACATGAAGTTTGTGAAAAGAACACACATACAATGACCACTGGTTGATCCATAAGTTCTTTGTGGAAAAGAACACACATGCAATGAGTCTAGTGTATCCATGTGTGGTTTGTGGAAAAGAACACACATGCAATGACTCTAGTGCTGGTTTGTGGTTTTAGTATAGGAACAAACATGCAATTACTCAAATGGATCCATATGTGGTTTGTGGAAAGAACACACATGCATTAACTCTGGTTGATCCATATGTGGTTTGTGGAAAGAACACACATGCAATGACCACTGGTGGATCCATGTGTGGTTTCTGGAAAATAACACACATGCAATGACCACTGGTTGATCCATGTGTGGTTTGTGGAAAGAACACACATGCAGTGACAGTGGTCGATCCATGTGTGGTTTATGAAAAGAACACACATGCAATGACTCTAGTGTTGGTTTTAGTATAAGAACACACATGAAATGACTCTAGTGGTTGATCCATGTGTGGTTTGTGGAAATAACACACATGCAATGACTCTAGTGCTGGTTTTAGTTTAAGAACACATATGGGTCCACATGTGGTTTGTGAAAAGAACACACATGCAATGACCACTTGTTGATCCATAAGTATTTGTGGAAAAGAACACACATGCAATGAGTCTAGTGGATCCATGTGTGGTTTGTGGAAAATAACACACATGCAATGACTCTAGTGCTGGTTTGTGGTTTTAGTATAAGAACAAACATGCAATTACTCAAATGGATCCATATGTGGTTTGTGGAAAGAACACACGTGCAATGACTCTGGTTGATCCATATGTGGTTTGTGGAAAGAACACACATGCAATGACCACTGGTGGATCCATGTGTGGTTTGTGGAAAAGAACACACATGCAATGACCACTGGTTGATGCATGTGTGGTTTGTGGAAAGAACACACATGCAATGATAGTGGCGGATCCATGTGTGGTTTGTGAAAAGAACACACATGCAATGACTCTAGTGTTGGTCTTAGTATAAGAACACACATGCAATGACTCTAGTGGTTGATCCATGTGTGGTTGGTGGAAATAACACATGCAATGACTCTAGTGCTGGTTTTAGTTTAAGAACACATATGGGTCCACATGTGGTTTGTGAAAAGAACACACATGCAATGACCACTGGTTGATCTATAAGTTGTTTGTGGAAAAGAACACACATGAAATGAGTCTAGTGGATCCATGTGTGGTTTGTGGAAAAGAACACACATGCAATGACTCTAGTGCTGGTTTGTGGTTTTAGTATAAGAACAAACATGCAATTACTCAAATGGATCCATATGTGGTTTGTGAAAAGAACACACATGCAATGACTCTGGTTGATCCATATGTGGTTTGTGGAAAGAACACACATGCAATGACCACTCGTGGATCCATGTGTGGTTTGTTGAAAAGAACACACATGCAATGACCACTGGTTGATCCATTTGTGGTTTGTGGAAAGAACACACATGCAATGACAGTAGTGGATCCATGTGTGGTTTGTGAAAAGAACACACATGCAATGACTCTAGTGTTGGTTTTAGTATAAGAACACACATGCAATGACTCTAGTGGTTGATCCATGTGTGGTTTGTGCAAATAACACACATGCAATGACTCTAGTGCTGGTTTTAGTTTAAGAACACATATGGGTCCACATGTGTTTTGTGAAAAGAACACACATGCAATGACCACTGGTTGATCTATAAGTTGTTTGTGGAAAAGAACACACATGCAATGAGTCTAGTGGATCCATGTGTGGTTTGTGGAAAAGAACACACATGCAATGACTCTAGTGCTGGTTTGTGGTTTTAGTATAGGAACAAACATGCAATTACTCAAAGGGATCCATATGTGGTTTGTGGAAAGAACACACATGCAATGACCACTGGTGGATCCATGTGGTTTGTGGAAAAGAACACACATGCAATGACCATGGTTGATCCATCTGTGGTTTATGGAAATATATCACACACGCAATGACAGTGGTGGATCCATGTATGGTTTGCTGAAAGAACACACATGCAATGACTCTAGTGGTTGATCCATGTGTGGTTTGTGGAAATAACACACATGCAATGACTCTAGTGGTTGATCCATGTGTGGTTTGTGAAAATAACACACATGCAATGACTCTAGTGGTTGATCCATGTGTGGTTTGTGGAAATAACACACATGCAATGACTGTAATGGATCCATAAGTGGTATATGGAAAAGAACACACATGCAATGCTCATTGGTTGTCCATATGTGGTTTGTGGAAAGAACACACATGCAATGACTCTAGTGGTTGATCCATGTGTGGTTTCTGGAAAGAACACACATGCAACGACATTGGTGGATCCATGTGTGGTTTGTGGGTAGAACACACATGCAATGACTCTAGTGCTAGTTTTAGTAGAAGAACACACACATCCAATGACTCTAGTAGGTCCACATGTGGTTTGTGAAAAGAACACACATGCAATGACCACTGGTTGATCCATCAGTTGTTTGTGGAAAAGAACACACATGCAATGAGTCTAGTGGATCCATGTGTGGTTTGTGGAAAAGAACACACATGCAATGACTCTAGTGCTGGTTTATGGTTTTAGTATAAGAACATGCAATTACTCAAATGGATCCATATGTGGTTTGTGGAAAGAACACACATGCAATGACTCTGGTTGATCCATATGTGGTTTGTGGAAAGAACACACATGCAATGACCACTGGTGGATCCATGTGTGGTTTGTGGAAAAGAACACACAATGAATGACCACTGGTTGATCCATGTGTGGTTTGTGGAAAGAACACACATGCAATGACAGTGGTGGATCCATGTGTGGTTTGTGAGAAGAACACACATGCAATGACTCTAGTGTTGCTTTTAGTATAAGAACACACATGTAATGACTCTAGTGGTTGATCCATGTGTGGTTTGTGGAAATAACACACATGCAATGACTCTAGTGGTTGATCCATGTGTGGTTTGTGGAAATAACACACATGCAATGACTGTAATGGATCCATAAGTGGTTTATTGAAAAGAACACACATGCAATGATTCTAGTGGTTGATCCATGTGTGGTTTGTGGAAAGAACACACATGCAATGACTCTAGTGGTTGATCCATGTGTGGTTTGTGGAAAGAACACACATGCAATGACTCTAGTGGTGGATCCATGTGTGGTTTGTGCAAAGAACACACATGCAATGACAGTGGTGGATCCATGTGTGGTTTGTGGATACAACACACATGCAATGACTCTAGTGCTAGTTTTAGTATATGAACACACATCTAATGACTCTAGTGGGTCCACATGAAGTTTGTGAAAAGAACACACATACAATGACCACTGGTTGATCCATAAGTTGTTTGTGGAAAAGAACACACATGCAATGAGTCTAGTGTATCCATGTGTGGTTTGTGGAAAAGAACACACATGCAATGACTCTAGTGCTGGTTTGTGGTTTTAGTATAGGAACAAACATGAAATTACTCAAATGGATCCATATGTGGTTTGTGGAAAGAACACACATGCATTGACTCTGGTTGATCCCTATGTGGTTTGTGGAAAGAACACACATGCAATGACCACTGGTGGATCCATGTGTGGTTTCTGGAAAATAACACACATGCAATGACCACTGGTTGATCCATGTGTGGTTTGTGGAAAGAACACACATGCAGTGACAGTGGTCGATCCATGTGTGGTTTATGAAAAGAACACACATGCAATGACTCTAGTGTTGATTTTAGTATAAGAACACACATGCAATGACTCTAGTGGTTGATCCATGTGTGGTTTGTGGAAATAACACACATGCAATGACTCTAGTGCTGGTTTTAGTTTAAGAACACATATGGGTCCACATGTGGTTTGTGAAAAGAACACACATGCAATGACCACTGGTTGATCCATAAGTTGTTTGTGGAAAAGAACACACATGCAATTAGTCTAGTGGATCCATGTGTGGTTTGTGGAAAAGAACACACATGCAATGACTCTAGTGCTGGTTTGTGGTTTTAGTATAAGAACAAACATGCAATTACTCAAATGGATCCAAATGTGGTTTGTGGAAAGAACACACATGCAATGACTCTGGTTGATCCATATGTGGTTTGTGGAAAGAACACACATGCAATGACCACTGGTGGATCCATGTGTGGTTTGTGGAAAAGAACACACATGCAATGACCACTGGTTGATCCATGTGTGGTTTGTGGAAAGAACACACATGCAATGATAGTGGCGGATCCATGTGTGGTTTGTGAAAAGAACACACATGCAATGACTCTAGTGTTGGTCTTAGTATAAGAACACACATGCAATGACTCTAGTGGTTGATCCATGTGTGGTTTGTGCAAATAACACACATGCAATGACTCTAGTGCTGGTTTTAGTTTAAGAACACATATGGGTCCACATGTGGTTTATGAAAAGAACACACATGCAATGACCACTGGTTGATCTATAAGTTATTTGTGGAAAAGAACACACATGCAATGAGTCTAGTGGATCCATGTGTGGTTTGTGGAAAAGAACACACATGCAATGACTCTAGTGCTGGTTTGTGGTTTTAGTATAGGAACAAACATGCAATTACTCAAAGGGGTCCATATGTGGTTTGTGGAAAGAACACACATGCAATGACCACTGGTGGATCCATGTGTGGTTTGTGGAAAAGAACACACATGCAATGACCACTGGTTGATCCATGTGTGGTTTAAGGAAATATCACACACGCAATGACAGTGGTGGATCCATGTGTGGTTTGTGAAAAGAACACACATGCAATGACTCTAGTGGTTGATCCATGTGTGGTTTGTGGAAATAACACACATGCAATGACTCTAGTGGTTGATCCATGTGTGGTTTGTGAAAATAACACACATGCAATGACTCTAGTGTTTGATCCATGTGTGGTTTGTGGAAATAACACACATGCAATGACTGTAATGGATCCATAAGTGGTATATGGAAAAGAACACACATGCAATGCTCATTGGTTGTCCATATGTGGTTTGTGGAAAGAACACACATGCAATGACTCTAGTGGTTGATCCATGTGTGGTTTGTGGAAAGAACACACGTGCAATGACTCTAGAGTAGGATCCATGTGTGGTTTTTGCAAAGAACACACATGCAATGACAGTGGTGGATCCATGTGTGGTTTGTGGATAGAACACACATGCAATGACTCTAGTGCTAGTTTTAGTATATGAACACACATCTAATGACTCTAGTGGGTCCACATGAAGTTTGTGAAAAGAACACACATACAATGACCACTGGTTGATCCATAAGTTCTTTGTGGAAAAGAACACACATGCAACGAGTCTAGTGTATCCATGTGTGGTTTGTGGAAAAGAACACACATGCAATGACTCTAGTGCTGGTTTGTGCTTTTAGTATAGGAACAAACATGCAATTACTCAAATGGATCCATATGTGGTTTGTGGAAAGAACACACATGCATTAACTCTGGTTGATCCATATGTGGTTTGTGGAAAGAACACACATGCAATAACCACTGGTTGATCCATGTGTGGTTTGTGGAAAGAACACACATGCAGTGACAGTGGTCGATCCATGTGTGGTTTATGAAAAGAACACACATGCAATGACTCTAGTGTTGGTTTTAGTATAAGAACACACATGAAATGACTCTAGTGGTTGATCCATGTGTGGTTTGTGGAAATAACACACATGCAATGACTCTAGTGCTGGTTTTAGTTTAAGAACACATATGGGTCCACATGTGGTTTGTGAAAAGAACACACATGCAATGACCACTTGTTGATCCATAAGTATTTGTGGAAAAGAACACACATGCAATGAGTCTAGTGGATCCATGTGTGGTTTGTGGAAAATAACACACATGCAATGACTCTAGTGCTGGTTTGTGGTTTTAGTATAAGAACAAACATGCAATTACTCAAATGGATCCATATGTGGTTTGTGGAAAGAACACACGTGCAATGACTCTGGTTGATCCATATGTGGTTTGTGGACAGAACACACATGCAATGACCACTGGTGGATCCATGTGTGGTTTGTGGAAAAGAACACACATGCAATGACCACTGGTTGATGCATGTGTGGTTTGTGGAAAGAACACACATGCAATGATTGTGGCGGATCCATGTGTGGTTTGTGAAAAGAACACACATGCAATGACTCTAGTGTTGGTCTTAGTATAAGAACACAAATGCAATGACTCTAGTGGTTGATCCATGTGTGGTTTGTGGAAATAACACATGCAATGACTCTAGTGCTGGTTTTAGTTTAAGAACACATATGGGTCCACATGTGGTTTGTGAAAAGAACACACATGCAATGACCACTGGTTGATCTATAAGTTGTTTGTGGAAAAGAACACACATGCAATGAGTCTAGTGGATCCATGTGTGGTTTGTGGAAAAGAACTCACATGCAATGACTCTAGTGCTGGTTTGTGGTTTTAGTATAAGAACAAACATGCAATTACTCAAATGGATCCATATGTGGTTTGTGAAAAGAACACACATGCAATGACTCTGGTTGATCCATATGTGGTTTGTGGAAAGAACACACATGCAATGACCACTCGTGGATCCATGTGTGGTTTGTTGAAAAGAACACACATGCAATGACCACTGGTTGATCCATTTGTGGTTTGTGGAAAGAACACACATGCAATGACAGTAGTGGATCTATGTGTGGTTTGTGAAAAGAACACACATGCAATGACTCTAGTGTTGGTTTTAGTATAAGAACACACATGCAATGACTCTAGTGGTTGATCCATGTGTGGTTTGTGCAAATAACACACATGCAATGACTCTAGTGCTGGTTTTAGTTTAAGAACACATATGGGTCCACATGTGGTTTGTGAAAAGAACACACATGCAATGACCACTGGTTGATCTATAAGTTGTTTGTGGAAAAGAACACACATGCAATGAGTCTAGTGGATCCATGTGTGGTTTGTGGAAAAGAACACACATGCAATGACTCTAGTGCTGGTTTGTGGTTTTAGTATAGGAACAAACATGCAATTACTCAAAGGGATCCATATGTGGTTTGTGGAAAGAACACACATGCAATGACCACTGGTGGATCCATGTGTGGTTTGTGGAAAAGAACACACATGCAATGACCACTGGTTGATCCATGTGTGGTTTATGGAAATATCACACACGCAATGACAGTGGTGGATCCATGTGTGGTTTGTGAAAAGAACACACATGCAATGACTCTAGTGGTTGATCCATGTGTGGTTTGTGGAAATAACACACATGCAATGACTCTAGTGGTTGATCCATGTGTGGTTTGTGAAAATAACACACATGCAATGACTCTAGTGGTTGATCCATGTGTGGTTTGTGGAAATAACACACATGCAATGACTGTAATGGATCCATAAGTGGTATATGGAAAAGAACACACATGCAATGCTCATTGGTTGTCCATATGTGGTTTGTGGAAAGAACACACATGCAATGACTCTAGTGGTTGATCCATGTGTGGTTTCTGGAAAGAACACACATGCAACGACATTGGTGGATCCATGTGTGGTTTGTGGGTAGAACACACATGCAATGACTCTAGTGCTAGTTTTAGTAGAAGAACACACACATCCAATGACTCTAGTAGGTCCACATGTGGTTTGTGAAAAGAACACACATGCAATGACCACTGGTTGATCCATCAGTTGTTTGTGGAAAAGAACACACATGCAATGAGTCTAGTGGATCCATGTGTGGTTTGTGGAAAAGAAAACACATGCAATGACTCTAGTGCTGGTGTGTGATTTTAGTATAAGAACAAACATGCAATTACTCAAATAGATCCATATGTGGTTTGTGGAAAGAACACACATGCAATGACTCTGGTTGATCCATATGTGGTTTGTGGAAAGAACACACATGCAATGACCACTGGTGGATCCATGTGTGGTTTGTGGAAAAGAACACACAATGAATGACCACTGGTTGATCCATGTGTGGTTTGTGGAAAGAACACACATGCAATGACAGTGGTGGATCCATGTGTGGTTTGTGAGAAGAACACACATGCAATGACTCTAGTGTTGCTTTTAGTATAAGAACACACATGTAATGACTCTAGTGGTTGATCCATGTGTGGTTTGTGGAAATAACACACATGCAATGACTCTAGTGGTTGATCCATGTGTGGTTTGTGGAAATAACACACATGCAATGACTGTAATGGATCCATAAGTGGTTTATTGAAAAGAACACACATGCAATGACTCTAGTGGTTGATCCATGTGTGGTTTGTGGAAAGAACACACATGCAATGACTCTAGTGGTTGATCCATGTGTGGTTTGTGGAAAGAACACACATGCAATGACTCTAGTGGTGGATCCATGTGTGGTTTGTGCAAAGAACACACATGCAATGACAGTGGTGGATCCATGTGTGGTTTGTGGATACAACACACATGCAATGACTCTAGTGCTAGTTTTAGTATATGAACACACATCTAATGACTCTAGTGGGTCCACATGAAGTTTGTGAAAAGAACACACATACAATGACCACTAGTTGATCCATAAGTTGTTTGTGGAAAAGAACACACATGCAATGAGTCTAGTGTATCCATGTGTGGTTTGTGGAAAAGAACACACATGCAATGACTCTAGTGCTGGTTTGTGGTTTTAGTATAGGAACAAACATGAAATTACTGAAATGGATCCATATGTGGTTTGTGGAAAGAACACACATGCATTGACTCTGGTTGATCCATATGTGGTTTGTGGAAAGAACACACATGCAATGACCACTGGTGGATCCATGTGTGGTTTCTGGAAAATAACACACATGCAATGACCACTGGTTGATCCATGTGTGGTTTGTGGAAAGAACACACATGCAGTGACAGTGGTCGATCCATGTGTGGTTTATGAAAAGAACACACATGCAATGACTCTAGTGTTGCTTTTAGTATAAGAACACACATGCAATGACTCTAGTGGTTGATCCATGTGTGGTTTGTGGAAATAACACACATGCAATGACTCTAGTGCTGGTTTTAGTTTAAGAACACATATGGGTCCACATGTGGTTTGTGAAAAGAACACACATGCAATGACCACTGGTTGATCCATAAGTTGTTTGTGGAAAAGAACACACATGTAATTAATCTAGTGGATCCATGTGTGGTTTGTGGAAAAGAACACACATGCAATGACTCTAGTGCTCGTTTGTGGTTTTAGTATAAGAACAAACATGCAATTACTCAAATGGATCCAAATGTGGTTTGTGGAAAGAACACACATGCAATGACTCTGGTAGATCCATATGTGGTTTGTGGAAAGAACACACATGCAATGACCACTGGTGGATCCATGTGTGGTTTGTGGAAAAGAACACACATGCAATGACCACTGGTTGATCCATGTGTGGTTTGTGGAAAGAACACACATGCAATGATAGTGGCGGATCCATGTGTGGTTTGTGAAAAGAACACACATGCAATGACTCTAGTGTTGGTCTTAGTATAAGAACACACATGCAATGACTCTAGTGGTTGATCCATGTGTGGTTTGTGCAAATAACACACATGCAATGACTCTAGTGCTGGTTTTAGTTTAAGAACACATATGGGTCCACATGTGGTTTGTGAAAAGAACACACATGCAATGACCACTGGTTGATCTATAAGTTGTTTGTGGAAAAGAACACACATGCAATGAGTCTAGTGGATCCATGTGTGGTTTGTGGAAAAGAACACACATGCAATGACTCTAGTGCTGGTTTGTGGTTTTAGTATAGGAACAAACATGCAATTACTCAAAGGGATCCATATGTGGTTTGTGGAAAGAACACACATGCAATGACCACTGGTGGATCCATGTGTGGTTTGTGGAAAAGAACACACATGCAATGACCACTGGTTGATCCATGTGTGGTTTATGGAAATATCACACACGCAATGACAGTGGTGGATCCATGTGTGGTTTGTGAAAAGAACACACATGCAATGACTCTAGTGGTTGATCCATGTGTGGTTTGTGGAAATAACACACATTCAATGACTCTAGTGGTTGATCCATGTGTGGTTTGTGAAAATAACACACATGCAATGACTCTAGTGGTTGATCCATGTGTGGTTTGTGGAAATAACACACATGCAATGACTGTAATGGATCCATAAGTGGTATATGGAAAAGAACACACATGCAATGCTCATTGGTTGTCCATATGTGGTTTGTGGAAAGAACACACATGCAATGACTCTAGTGGTTGATCCATGTGTGGTTTCTGGAAAGAACACACATGCAACGACATTGGTGGATCCATGTGTGGTTTGTGGGTAGAACACACATGCAATGACTCTAGTGCTAGTTTTAGTAGAAGAACACACACATCCAATGACTCTAGTGGGTCCACATGTGGTTTGTGAAAAGAACACACATGCAATGACCACTGGTTGATCCATCAGTTGTTTGTGGAAAAGAACACACATGCAATGAGTCTAGTGGATCCATGTGTGGTTTGTGGAAAAGAACACACATGCAATGACTCTAGTGCTGGTTTGTGATTTTAGTATAAGAACAAACATGCAATTACTCAAATAGATCCATATGTGGTTTGTGGAAAGAACACACATGCAATGACTCTGGTTGATCCATATGTGGTTTGTGGAAAGAACACACATGCAATGACCACTGGTGGATCCATGTGTGGTTTGTGGAAAACAACACACAATGAATGACCACTGGTTGATCCATGTGTGGTTTGTGGAAAGAACACACATGCAATGACAGTGGTGGATCCATGTGTGGTTTGTGAAAAGAACACACATGCAATGACTCTAGTGTTGCTTTTAGTATAAGAACACACATGTAATGACTCTAGTGGTTGATCCATGTGTGGTTTGTGGAAATAACACACATGCAATGACTCTAGTGGTTGATCCATGTGTGGTTTGTGGAAATAACACACATGCAATGACTGTAATGGATCCATAAGTGGTTTATTGAAAAGAACACACATGCAATGACTCTAGTGGTTGATCCATGTGTGGTTTGTGGAAAGAACACACATGCAATGACTCTAGTGGTTGATCCATGTGTGGTTTGTGCAAAGAACACACATGCAATGACTCTAGTGGTGGATCCATGTGTGGTTTGTGCAAAGAACACACATGCAATGACAGTGGTGGATCCATGTGTGGTTTGTGGATACAACACACATGCAATGACTCTAGTGCTAGTTTTAGTATATGAACACACATCTAATGACTCTAGTGGGTCCACATGAAGTTTGTGAAAAGAACACACATACAATGACCACTGGTTGATCCATAAGTTGTTTGTGGAAAAGAAAACACATGCAATGAGTCTAGTGTATCCATGTGTGGTTTGTGGAAAAGAACACACATGCAATGACTCTAGTGCTGGTTTGTGGTTTTAGTATAGGAACAAACATGCAATTACTCAAATGGATCCATATGTGGTTTGTGGAAAGAACACACATGCATTGACTCTGGTTGATCCATATGTGGTTTGTGGAAAGAACACACATGCAATGACCACTGGTGGATCCATGTGTGGTTTCTGGAAAATAACACACATGCAATGACCACACATGCAATGACCACTGGTTGATCCATGTGTGGTTTGTGGGAAGAACACACATGCAGTGACAGTGGTCGATCCATGTGTGGTTTATGAAAAGAACACACATGCAATGACTCTAGTGTTGGTTTTAGTATAAGAACACACATGCAATGACTCTAGTGGTTGATCCATGTGTGGTTTGTGGAAATAACACACATGCAATGACTCTAGTGCTGGTTTTAGTTTAAGAACACATATGGGTCCACATGTGGTTTGTGAAAAGAACACACATGCAATGACCACTGGTTGATCCATAAGTTGTTTGTGGAAAAGAACACACATGCAATAAGTCTAGTGTATCCATGTGTGGTTTGTGGAAAAGAACACACATGCAATGACTCTAGTGCTGGTTTGTGGTTTTAGTATAGGAACAAACATGAAATTACTCAAATGGATCCATATGTGGTTTGTGGAAAGAACAAACATGCATTGACTCTAGTTGATCCATATGTGGTTTGTGGAAAGAACACACATGCAATGACCACTGGTGGATCCATGTGTGGTTTGTGGAAAAGAACACACATGCAATGACCACTGGTTGATCCATGTGTGGTTTGTGGAAAGAACACACATGCAATGACAGTGGTCGATCCATGTGTGGTTTGTGAAAAGAACACACTTGCAATGACTCTAGTGTTGCTTTTAGTATAAGAACACACATGTAATGACTCTAGTGGTTGATCCATGTGTGGTTTGTGGAAATAACACACATGCAATGACTCTAGTGGTTGATCCGTGTGTGGTTTGTGGAAATAAGACACATGCAATGACTGTAATGGATCCATAAGTGGTTTATTGAAAAGAACACACATGCAATGACTCTAGTGGTTGATCCATGTGTGGTTTGTGGAAAGAACACACATGCAATGACTCTAGTGGTTGATCCATGTGTGGTTTGTGGAAAGAACACACATGCAATGACTCTAGTGGTGGATCCATGTGTGGTTTGTGCAAAGAACACACATGCAATGACAGTGGTGGATCCATGTGTGGTTTGTGGAAAAGAACACACATGCAATGACTCTAGTACTGGTTTGTGGTTTTAGTATATGAACACACATCTAATGACTCTAGTGGGTCCACATGAAGTTTGTGAAAAGAACACACATACAATGACCACTGGTTGATCCATAAGTTGTTTGTGGAAAAGAACACACATGCAATGAGTCTAGTGTATCCATGTGTGGTTTGTGGAAAAGAACACACATGCAATGACTCTAGTGCTGGTTTGTGGTTTTAGTATAGGAACAAACATGAAATTACTCAAATGGAGCCATATGTGGTTTGTGGAAAGAACACACATGCATTGACTCTGGTTGATCCATATGTGGTTTGTGGAAAGAACACACATGCAATGACCACTGGTGGATCCATGTGTGGTTTCTGGAAAATAACACACATGCAATGACCACTGGTTGATCCATGTGTGGTTTGTGGAAAGAACACACATGCAGTGACAGTGGTCGATCCATGTGTGGTTTATGAAAAGAACACACATGCAATGACTCTAGTGTTGGTTTTAGTATAAGAACACACATGCAATGACTCTAGTGGTTGATCCATGTGTGGTTTGTGGAAATAACACACATGCAATGACTCTAGTGCTGGTTTTAGTTTAAGAACACATATGGGTCCACATGTGGTTTGTGAAAAGAACACACATGCAATGACCACTGGTTGATCCATAAGTTGTTTGTGGAAAAGAACACACATGCAATTAGTCTAGTGGATCCATGTGTGGTTTGTGGAAAAGAACACACATGCAATGACTCTAGTGCTGGTTTGTGGTTTTAGTATAAGAACAAACATGCAATTACTCAAATGGATCCAAATGTGGTTTGTGGAAAGAACTCATATGCAATGACTCTGGTTGATCCATATGTGGTTTGTGGAAAGAACACACATGCAATGACCACTGGTGGATCCATGTGTGGTTTGTGGAAAAGAACACACATGCAATGACCACTGGTTGATCCATGTGTGGTTTGTGGAAAGAACACACATGCAATGATAGTGGCGGATCCATGTGTGGTTTGTGAAAAGAACACACATGCAATGACTCTAGTGTTGGTCTTAGTATAAGAACACACATGCAATGACTCTAGTGGTTGATCCATGTGTGGTTTGTGGAAATAACACATGCAATGAATCTAGTGCTGGTTTTAGTTTAAGAACACAAATGGGTCCACATGTGGTTTGTGAAAAGAACACACATGCAATGACCACTGGTTGATCTATAAGTTGTTTGTGGAAAAGAACACACATGCAATGAGTCTTGTGGATCCATGTGTGGTTTGTGGAAAAGAACACACATGCAATGACTCTAGTGCTGGTTTGTGGTTTTAGTATAACAACAAACATGCAATTACTCAAATGGATCCATATGTGGTTTGTGGAAAGAACACACATGCAATGACTCTGGTTGATCCATATGTGGTTTGTGGAAAGAACACACATGCAATGACCACTAGTGGATCCATGTGTGGTTTGTGGAAAAGAACACACATGCAATGACCACTGGTTGATCCATGTGTGGTTTGTGGAAAGACCACACATGCAATGACAGTGGTGGATCCATGTGTGGTTTGTGAAAAGAACACACATGCAATGACTCTAGTGTTGCTTTTAGTATAAGAACACACATGTAATGACTCTAGTGGTTGATCCATGTGTGGTTTGTGGAAATAACACACATTCAATGATTCTAGTGGTTGATCCATGTGTGGTTTGTGGAAATAACACACATGCAATGACTCTACTGGTTGATCCATGTGTGGTTTGTGGAAATAACACACATGCAATGACTTTAATGGATCCATAAGTGGTTTATCGAAAAGAACACACATGCAATGACTCTAGTGGTTGATCCATGTGTGGTATGTGGAAAGAACACACATGCAATGACTCTAGTGGTTGATCCATGTTTGGTTTGTGGAAAGAACACACATGCAATGACTCTAGTGGTGGATCCATGTGTGGTTTGTTCAAAGAACACACATGCAATGACAGTGGTGGATCCATGTGTGGTTTGTGGATAGAACACACATGCAATGACTCTAGTGCTAGTTTTAGTATATGAACACACATCTAATGACTCTAGTGGGTCCACATGAGGTTTGTGAAAAGAACACACATATAATGACCACTGGATGATCCATAAGTTGTTTGTGGAAAAGAACACACATGCAATGAGTCTAGTGGATCCATGTGTGGTTTGTGGAAAAGAACACACATGCAATGACTCTAGTGCTGGTTTATGGTTTTAGTATAAGAACAAACATGCAATTACTCAAATGGATCCATATGTGGTTTGTGGAAAGAACACACATGCAATGACTCTGGACGATCCATATGTGGTTTGTGGAAAGAACACACATGCAATGACCACTGGTGGATCCATGTGTGGTTTGTGGAAAAGAACACACATGCAATGACCACTGGTTGATCCATGTGTGGTTTGTGGAAAGAACACACATGCAATGACACTGGTGGATCCATGTGTGGTTTGTGCAAAGAACACACATGCAATGACTCTAGTGTTGGTCTTAGTATAAGAACACACATGCAATGACTCTAGTGGTTGATCCATGTGTGGTTTGTGGAAATAACACATGCAATGACTCTAGTGCTGGTTTTAGTTTAAGAACACATATGGGTCCACATGTGGTTTGTGAAAAGAACACACATGGAATGACCACTGGTTGATCTATAAGTTGTTTGTGGAAAAGAACACACATGCAATGAGTCTTGTGGATCCATGTGTGGTTTGTGGAAAATAACACACATGCAATGACTCTAGTGCTGGTTTGTGGTTTTAGTATAAGAACAAACATGCAATTACTCAAATGGATCCATATGTGGTTTGTGGAAAGAACACACATGCAATGACTCTGGTTGATCCATATGTGGTTTGTGGAAAGAACACACATGCAATGACCATTGGTGGATCCATGTGTGGTTTGTGGAAAAGAACACACATGCAATGACCAGTGGTTGATCCATGTGTGGTTTGTGGAAAGAACACACATGCAATGATAGTGGCGGATCCATGTGTGGTTTGTGAAAAGAACACACATGCAATGACTCTAGTGTTGGTCTTAGTATAAGAACACACATGCAATGACTCTAGTGGTTGGTCGATGTGTGGTTTGTGGAAATAACACATGCAATGACTCTAGTGCTGGTTTTAGTTTAAGAACACATATGGGTCCACATGTCGTTTGTGAAAAGAACACACATGCAATGACCACTGGTTGATCTATAAGTTGTTTGTGGAAAAGAACACACATGCAATGAGTCTTGTGGATCCATGTGTGGTTTGTGGAAAAGAACACACATGCAATGACTCTAGTGCTGGTTTGTGGTTTTAGTATAAGAACAAACATGCAATTACTCAAATGGATCCATATGTGGTTTGTGGAAAGAACACACATGCAATGACTCTGGTTGATCCATATGTGGTTTGTGGAAAGAACACACATGCAATGACCACTGGTGGATCCATGTGTGGTTTGTGGAAAAGAACACACATGCAATGACCACTGGTTGATCCATGTGTGGTTTATGGAAAGAACACACATGCAATGACAGTGGTGGATCCATGTGTGGTTTGTGAAAAGAACACACATGCAATGACTCTAGTGTTGCTTTTAGTATAAGAACACACATGTAATGACTCTAGTGGTTGATCCATGTGTGGTTTGTGGAAATAACACACATTCAATGATTCTAGTGGTTGATCCATGTGTGGTTTGTGGAAATAACACACATGCAATGACTCTAGTGGTTGATCCATGTGTGGTTTGTGGAAATAACACACATGCAATGACTGTAATGGATCCATAAGTGGTTTATCGAAAAGAACACACATGCAATGACTCTAGTGGTTGATCCATGTGTGGTTTGTGGAAAGAACAAACATGCAATGACTCTAGTGGTTGATCCATGTGTGGTTTGTGGAAAGAACACACATGCAATGACTCTAGTGGTGGATCCATGTGTGGTTTGTGCAAAGAACACACATGCAATGACAGTGGTGGATCCATGTGTGGTTTGTGGATAGAACACACATGCAATGACTCTAGTGCTAGTTTTAGTATATGAACACACATCTAATGACTCTAGTGGGTCCACATGAAGTTTGTGAAAAGAACACACATACAATGACCACTGGTTGATCCATAAGTTGTTTGTGGAAAAGAACACACATGCAATGAGTCTAGTGTATCCATGTGTGGTTTGTGGAAAAGAACACACATGCAATGACTCTAGTGCTGGTTTGTGGTTTTAGTATAGGAACAAACATGCAATTACTCAAATGGATCCATATGTGGTTTGTGGAAAGAACACACATGCATTGACTCTGGTTGATCCATATGTGGTTTGTGGAAAGAACACACATGCAATGACCACTGGTGGATCCATGTGTGGTTTCTGGAAAATAACACACATGCAATGACCACTGGTTGATCCATGTGTGGTTTGTGGAAAGAACACACATGCAGTGACAGTGGTCGATCCATGTGTGGTTTATGAAAAGAACACACATGCAATGACTCTAGTGTTGGTTTTAGTATAAGAACACACATGCAATGACTCTAGTGGTTGATCCATGTGTGGTTTGTGGAAATAACACACATGCAATGACTCTAGTGCTGGTTTTAGTTTAAGAACACATATGGGTCCACATGTGGTTTGTGAAAAGAACACACATGCAATGACCACTGGTTGATCCATAAGTTGTTTGTGGAAAAGAACACACATGCAATGAGTCTCATGGATCCATATGTGGTTTGTGGAAAATAACACACATGCAATGACTCTAGTGCTAGTTTATGGTTTTAGTATAAGAACAAACATGCAATTACTCAAATGGATCCATATCTGGTTTGTGGAAAGAACACACATGCAATGACTCTGGTTGATCCATATGTGGTTTGTGGAAAGAACACACATCCAATGACCACTGGTGGATCCATGTGTGGTTTGTGGAAAAGAACACACATGCAATGACCACTGCTGATCCATGTGTGGTTTGTGGAAAGAACACACATGCAATGATAGTAGCGGATCCATGTGTGGTTTGTGAAAATAACACACATGCAATGACTCTAGTGTTGGTCTTAGTATAAGAACACACATGCAATGACTCTAGTGGTTGATCCATGTGTGGTTTGTGGAAATAACACATGCAATGACTCTAGTGCTGGTTTTAGTTTAAGAACACATATGGGTCCACATGTGGTTTGTTAAAAGAACACACATGCAATGACCACTGGTTGATCTATAAGTTGTTTGTGGAAAAGAACACACATGCAATGAGTCTTGTGGATCCATGTGTGGTTTGTGGAAAAGAACACACATGCAATGACTCTAGTGCTGGTTTATGGTTTTAGTATAAGAACAAACATGCAATTACTCAAATGGATCCATATGTGGTTTGTGGAAAGAACACACATGCAATGACTCTGGTTGATCCATATGTGGTTTGTGGAAAGAACACACATGCAATGACCACTGGTGGATCCATGTGTGGTTTGTGGAAAAGAACACACATGCAATGACCACTGGTTGATCCGTTTGTGGTTTGTGGAAAGAACACACATGCAATGACAGTGGTGGATCCATGTGTGGTTTGTGAAAAGAACACACATGCAATGAATCTAGTGTTGGTTTTAGTATAAGAACACACATGCAATGACTCTAGTGGTTGATCCATGTGTGGTTTGTGGAAATAACACACATGCAATGACTCTAGTGCTGGTTTTAGTTTAAGAACACATATGGGTCCACATGTGTTTTGTGAAAAGAACACACATGCAATAACCACTGGTTGATCCATAAGTTGTTTGTGGAAAAGAACACACATGCAATGAGTCTAGTGGATCCATGTGTGGTTTGTGGAAAAGAACACACATGCAATGACTCTAGTGCTGGTTTATGGTTTTAGTATAAGAAAAAACATGCAATTACTCAAATGGATCCATATGTGGTTTGTGGAAAGAACACACATGCAATGACTCTGGTTGATCCATATGTGGTTTGTGGAAAGAACACACATGCAATGACCACTGGTGGATCCATGTGTGGTTTGTGGAAAAGAACACACATGCAATGACCACTGGTTGATCCATGTGTGGTTTGTGGAAAGAACACACATGCAATGATAGTGGCGGATCCATGTGTGGTTTGTGAAAAGAACACACATGCAATGACTCTAGTGTTGGTCTTAGTATAAGAACACACATGCAATGACTCTAGTGGTTGATCCATGTGTGGTTTGTGGAAATAACACATGCAATGACTCTAGTGCTAGTTTTAGTTTCAGAACACATATGGGTCCACATGTGGTTTGTGAAAAGAACACACATGCAATGACCACTGGTTGATCTATCAGTTGTTTGTGGAAAAGAACACACATGCAATGAGTCTTGTGGATCCATGTGTGGTTTGTGGAAAAGAACACACATCCTATGACTCTAGTGCTGGTTTGTGGTTTTAGTATAAGAACAAACATGCAATTACTCAAATGGATCCATATGTGGTTTGTGGAAAGAACACACATGCAATGACTCTGGTTGATCCATATGTGGTTTGTGGAAAGAACACACATGCAATGACCACTGGTGGATCCATGTGTGGTTTGTGGAAAAGAACACACATGCAATGACCACTGGTTGATCCATTTGTGGTTTGTGGAAAGAACACACATGCAATGACAGTGGTGGATCCATGTGTGGTTTGTGAAAAGAACACACACGCAATGACTCTAGTGTTGGTTTTAGTATAAGAACACACATGCAATGACTCTAGTGGTTGATCCATGTGTGGTTTGTGGAAATAACACACATGCAATGACTCTAGTGCTGGTTTTAGTTTAAGAACACATATGGGTCCACATGTGGTTTGTGAAAAGAACACACATGCAATGACCACTGGTTGATCGATAAGTTGTTTGTGGAAAAGAACACACATGCAATGAGTCTAGTGGATCCATGTGTGGTTTGTGGAAAAGAACACACATGCAATGACTCTAGTGCTCGTTTGTGGTTTTAGTATAAGAACAAACATGCAATTACTCAAATGGATCCATATGTGGTTTGTGGAAAGAACACACATGCAATGACTCTGGTTGATCCATATGTGGTTTGTGGAAAGAACACACATGCAATGACCACTGGTGGATCCATGTGTGGTTTGTGGAAAAGAACACACATGCAATGACCACTGGTTGATCCATGTGTGGTTTGTGGAAAGAACACACATGCAATGATGGCGGCGGATCAATGTGTGGTTTGTGAAAAGAACACACATGCAATGACTCTAGTGTTGGTCTTAGTATAAGAACACACATGCAATGACTCTAGTGGTTGATCCATGTGTGGTTTGTGGAAATAACACACATGCAATGACTCTAGTGCTGGTTTTATTTAAGAACACATATGGGTCCACATGTGGTTTGTGAAAAGAACACACATGCAATGACCACTGGTTGATCCATAAGTTGTTTGTGGAAAAGAACACACATGCAATGAGTCTAGTGGATCCATGTGTCTTTTGTGGAAAAGAACACACATGCAATGACTCTAGTGCTGGTTTGTGGTTTTAGTATAAGAACAAACATGCAATTACTCAAATGGATCCATATGTGGTTTGTGGAAAGAACACACATGCAATGACTCTGGTTGATCCATATGTGGTTTGTGGAAAGAACACACATGCAATGACCACTGGTGGATCCATGTGTGGTTTGTGGAAAAGAACACACATGCAATGACCACTGGTTGATCCATTTGTGGTTTGTGGAAAGAACACACATGCAATGACAGTGGTGGATCCATGTGTGGTTTGTGAAAAGAACACACATGCAATGACTCTAGTGTTGGTCTTAGTATAAGAACACACATGCAATGACTCTAGTGGTTGATCCATGTGTGGTTTGTGGAAATAGCACACATGCAATGACTCTAGTGCTGGTTTTAGTTTAAGAACACATACGGGTCCACATGTGGTTTGTGAAAAGAACACACATGCAATAACCACTGGTTGATCTATAACTTGTTTGTGGAAAAGAACACACATGCAATGAGTCTAGTGGATCCATGTGTGGTTTGTGGAAAAGAACACACATGCAATGACTCTAGTGCTGGTTTATGGTTTTAGTATAAGAACAAACATGCAATTACTCAAATGGATCCATATGTGGTTTGTGGAAAGAACACACATGCAATGACTCTGGTTGATCCATATGTGGTTTGTGGAAAGAACACACATGCAATGACCACTGGTGGATCCATGTGTGGTTTGTGGAAAAGAACACACATGTAATGACCGCTGGTTGATCCATTTGTGGTTTGTGGAAAGAACACACATGCAATGACAGTGGCAGATCCATGTGTGGTTTGTGAAAAGAACACACATGCAATGACTCTAGTGTTGGTTTTAGTATAAGAACACACATGCAATGACTCTAGTGGTTGATCCATGTGTGGTTTGTGGAAATAACACACATGCAATAACTCTAGTGCTGGTTTTAGTTTAAGAACACATATGGGTCCACATGTGGTTTGTGAAAAGAACACACATGCAATGACCACTGGTTGATCCATAAGTTGTTTGTGGAAAAGAACACACATGCAATGAGTCTAGTGGATCCATGTGTGGTTTGTGGAAAAGAACACACATGCAATGACTCTAGTGCTGGTTTATGGTTTTAGTATAAGAACAAACATGCAATTACTCAAATGGATCCATATGTGGTTTGTGGAAAGAACACACATGCAATGACTCTGGTTGATCCATATGTGGTTTGTGGAAAGAACACACATGCAATGACCACTAGTGGATCCTTGTGTGGTTTGTGGAAAAGAACACACATGCAATGACCACTGGTAGATCCATGTGTGGTTTGTGGAAAGAACACACATGCAATGACAGTGGTGGATCCATGTGTGGTTTGTGAAAAGAACACACATGCAATGAATCTAGTGTTGGTTTTAGTATAAGAACACACATGCAATGACTCTAGTGGTTGATCCATGTGTGGTTTGTGGAAATAACATGGATGCAATGACTCTATTGCTGGTTTTAGTTTAAGAACACATATGGGTCCACATGTGGTTTGTGAAAAGAACACACATGCAATAACCACTGGTTGATCCATAAGTTGTTTGTGGAAAAGAACACACATGCAATGAGTCTAGTGGATCCATGTGTGGTTTGTGGAAAAGAACACACATGCAATGACTCTAGTGCTGGTTTATGGTTTTAGTATAAGAACAAACATGCAAGTACTCAAATGGATCCATATGTGGTTTGTGGACAGAACACACATGCAATGACTCTGGTTGATCCATATGTGGTTTGTGGAAAGAACACACATGCAATGACCACTGGTGGATCCATGTGTGGTTTGTGGAAAAGAACACACATGCAATGACCACTGGTTGATCCATTTGTGGTTTGTGGAAAGAACACACATGCAATGACAGTGGTGGATCCATGTGTGGTTTGTGAAAAGAACACACATGCAATGACTCTAGTGTTGGTTTTAGTATAAGAACACACATGCAATGACTCTAGTGGTTGATCCATGTGTGGTTTGTGGAAATAACACGCATGCAATGACTCTAGTGCTGGTTTTAGTTTAAGAACACATATGGGTCTACATGTGGTTTGTGAAAAGAACACACATGCAATAACCACTGGTTGATCCATAAGTTGTTTGTGGAAAAGAACACACATGCAATGAGTCTAGTGGATCCTTGTGTGGTTTGTGGAAAAGAACACACATGCAATGACTCTAGTGCTGGTTTATGGTTTTAGTATAAGAACAAACATGCAATTACTCAAATGGATCCATATGTGGTTTGTGGAAAGAACACACATGCAATGACTCTGGTTGATCCATATGTGGTTTGTGGAAAGAACACACATGCAATGACCACTGGTGGATCCATGTGTGGTTTGTGGAAAAGAACACACATGCAATGACCACTGGTTGATCCATGTGTGGTTTGTGGAAAGAACACACATGCAATGACGCTGGTGGATCCATGTGTGGTTTGTGAAAAGAACACACATGCAATGACTCTAGTGTTGGTCTTAGTATAAGAACACACATGCAATGACTCTAGTGGTTGATCCATGTGTGGTTTGTGGAAATAACACATGCAATGACTCTAGTGCTGGTTTTAGTTTAAGAACACATATGGGTCCACATGTGGTTTGTGAAAAGAACACACATGCAATGACCACTGGTTGATCTATAACTTGTTTGTGGAAAAGAACACACATGCAATGAGTCTTGTGGATCCATGTGTGGTTTGTGGAAAAGAACACACTTGCAATGACTCTAGTGCTGGTTTGTGGTTTTAGTATAAGAACAAACATGCAATTACTCAAATGGATCCATATGTGGTTTGTGGAAAGAACACACATGCAATGACTCTGGTTGATCCATATGTGGTTTGTGGAAAGAACACACATGCAATGACCGCTGGTGGATCCATGTGTGGTTTGTGGAAAAGAACACACATGCAATGACCACTGGTTGATCCATTTGTGGTTTGTGGAAAGAACCCACATGCAATGACAGTGGTGGATCCATGTGTGGTTTGTGAAAAGAACACACATGCAATGACTCTAGTGTTGGTTTTAGTATAAGAACACACATGCAATGACTCTAGTGGTTGATCCATGTGTGGTTTGTGGAAATAACACACATGCAATGACTCTAGTGCTGGTTTTAGTTTAAGAATACATATGGGTCCACATGTGGTTTGTGAAAAGAACACACATGCAATAACCACTGGTTGATCCATAAGTTGTTTGTGGAAAAGAACACACATGCAATGAGTCTAGTGGATCCATGTGTGGTTTGTGGAAAAGAACACACATGCAATGACTCTAGTGCTGGTTTATGGTTTTAGTATAAGAACAAACATGCAATTACTCAAATGGATCCATATGTGGTTTGTGGAAAGAACACACATGCAATGACTCTGGTTGATCCATATGTGGTTTGTGGAAAGAACACACATGCAATGACCACTAGTGGATCCTTGTGTGGTTTGTGGAAAAGAACACACATGCAATGTCCACTGGTTGATCCATGTGTGGTTTGTGGAAAGAACACACATGCAATGACACTGGTGGATCCATGTGTGGTTTGTGAAAAGAACACACATGCAATGACTCTGGTGTTGGTTTTAGTATAAGAACACACATGCAATGACTCTAGTGCTTGATCCATGTGTGGTTTGTGGAAATAACACACATGCAATGAATCTAGTGTTGGTTTTAGTTTAAGAACACATATGGGTCCACATGTGGTTTGTGGAAAGAACACACATGCAATGACCACTGGTTGATCCATAAGTTGTTTGTGGAAAAGAACACACATGCAATGAGTCTAGTGGATCCATGTGTGGTTTTGTGGAAAAGAACACACATGCAATGACTCTAGTGCTGGTTTGTGGTTTTAGTATAAGAACATACATGCAATTACTCAAATGGATCCATATGTGGTTTGTCGAAAGAACACACATGCAATGACTTTGGTTGATCCATATGTGGTTTGTGGAAAGAACACACATGCAATGACCACTGGTGGATCCATGTGTGGTTTGTGGAAAAGAACACACATGCAATGACCACTGGTTGATCCATGTGTGGTTTGTGGAAAGAACACACATGCAATGACAGTGTGGATCCATGTGTGGTTTGTGAAAAGAACACACATGCAATGACTCTAGTGTTGGTTTTAGTATAAGAACACACATGCAATGACTCTAGTGGTTGATCCATGTGTGGTTTGTGAAAAAGAACACACATGCAATGACCACTGATTGATCCATAAGTGGTTTGTGGAAAGAACACACATGTAGTGAACACTGGTTGATCCATGTGTGGTTTGTGAAAAGAACACACATGCAATGCCATTGGTTGATCCATATGTGGTTGTGGAAAGAACACACATGCAATGACACTAGTTGATCCAAATGTGGTTCATGACAGGAACACACATGCAATAACTCTTGTGGATACATATGTGGTTTGTGGAAAGAACACACATGCAATGAACTCTAGTGGATCTATCTTGGCATAATTTGATGTATGCCACGATGCATTTCATTGTAAAAGACACCCACTTTCCATTTTTATACTACTCAGCTTTTCCCTCCTCTCTCTTTCGTAGAAGCCCAAACATGTGCTCACTCTGTCTGCTACGCCCTGATTGGTTGTCACAGCTTACACGCGGATCGTGCGCACCAACCATTGATCCTGTGTGATGCAACGAGGCTCGTTGCACACGTCGTGCACTTCACAGGACAGCGCGATACAACACGGATGTCTCCCTCAACGAGACTTCTACAAGAAGGAACACAATGCCGTCCATGGAAAAAGTGGTTGAGTGGTCATGTCATGTTTAATCTAGTCTGCAAAGGCTACAAGTCTAATACACGGCAACTGGTCATCCACGGACCACCGGCTATACCATTTTTACTACGCAGCGCACCTGCACTCTCACTTTCGTCAGGCCCCCACAACACGAACCTTCCACGCGGCAGCCGCAGCCCATAAGAGCTGTCAACCGGGGCCCTCAAGGAGGCCTAAACGTCCCCGCATTAAAAACCTAGCCTATCGGATCCTCCATTCGCACTCATCCACTACTCTCTCTTCCCTATCCAGCAAAACACCACAATCTTGAATGTACTTGCACGAACCTTCTCCATGAAACCAGTGTGTGGGGGTGAGTGTCCGGGCATCGCCGCCGGGGTGGTGCTTCACGCGGCAGATCTGGAGGAGCATCACGTAGCACAGGCTGAGGAGGACGTGCAGTTCAACCCCTTGGGGGACCATGTGCACGCCGGTGCTGATGACTTCGGAGGCGCCGATGAGGGCATGGAGTTCGACGAACATGCTCCGCTCATGTACCCGAAGGTACATCTATTTCTACATGTTTCATATTTTCTGCTCGAGCTTAATCTATCCAGGCGTCATAAAAAAATATAGTCCTAATGATTAGATGCAACGTACGAACCGGTACATGGAGAGATCTAGTCTGTTCTGAACGAATCCACATTATTTATTTATTAATAAGTTACCAAGAACACAAACCTCATTAATTTAGGAGCAAGCTGGGGAGACGGCCGTAATGAACTGCTGAACCTGTATAGACATGTTATTGCATCGAAAGTAACTTGGAATGGTGGAAGGAATATATATTTATTATTTTTCTCATTTCGGTTTGTATTCCATACATTACAGGTGTATTCAAGTGAGATGGACTCTGACAAGGAGACTAGGGACAAGAAGAGTCTCCATGTCATGAAGAAGCTCAAGAGCGGGATAATCCCTTTCCGCACTCGACTTGGGGAGCTCAGTGCCCTTTCTGTAAGAAAGGAGTCAACCCGAGGATTGCCAGCTTGATTCCGCATGCGGTCGGCATCGGTAAAAGCCCGGCTAGTAAACACAAGTCGGCGACCAAGGCTAAGCACGCTGCTTATGGCAAGTTCCTGAGGGAGTATGTCAAGACCGGCCTAGTGTCCCCTTACTTAGGAATCAGCAACTCCTAGCCGACCAACCCCGTCACTGTGTTGGCCCGGCCACTAATAATATTTAGTTCTCTTACCGTATCTAGACCCTTAAACTATGTGGACTTCTATTTTCGTACCCTTCAAAATATATTCAAGTTCATCTGTTTATGTTGTTAAAGTTCCGGTGGCATACTCGTTATTTTGCATGGATAGAGGGGTTCCCCCGACAGATATAAGGGTTATCCTGTCCGCTAGATCACAGAGGATCAACGGTTGGTGGGCAGAACTGAGTACAATTGAATCGCCATGGTTAGACACGAGAGAAAAAAACGTGACTCACGGTACGCGTGTGTGGTGCACGGGGAGGTAGCGGACACGTGTGGCCGTGCACGATGCATTAGCCTACGCGGTGCACGGTAGTGCAACGAAATGCCGCTTCCCTTCTCCTTTAATAGAGGCCTCCCCACTCCCACTCATCACGCACTCGCTCACTCAACCGTCTCCACTGTCCCATCACCTTCTGCAAACGCCCAACAAAACCCCAACCACGCCGGCGATGGAGAAGATCGCCGTGGTGGCCATCAGCGCCTCCAAGGCAGCGTGGCGAGATCCCCAAATCCCTGTCCTGCATCCGCGTAGCCTCCGGCGAGAGGCCCGCTTGATCTCGGACAGATCCCGCTCGGCTGGGACCCCTACGAGGAGGTTGTCTACATAAGGCGGAGAACCCCTCGACACCAGCATCGCCACCCGGTGGTGCGAGGTAACAGGTTTTCTCCCTTCCTTGTTCTTCCCCATTCCCATCGTTGGATGCTAGATTGTATGTTATTAGGGCTCGGCTGTTCGTATTTTTTACAGTAGCTAATCCTATTGTGTTAGATCTCGATTTTCGATGAATCCCCCTGTTCGTAGTTGGGATCAGCATTCGATTTGGTTTGAGATTTGGGGAATAATCGGGAGATCTCATTCGGTTAATTTATGAAAAAAATCAATCTCGATAATCAAAGTATCTCAATCATGTCCTTATTTCACTCTACTGTTTTTTTCAATAGGAGGATAGCAGCGACCTCCGCAGCGGCGACGAGTCGCAGGACACCATGACTCGTCATGTGCTGAGGAGGCTAAAGTCCGGTCAGTACAACAACTTCTTCGCCGGCGACGTGTATAGGTGCTCCTTCTGCCCCACCAGGAGGCTCCACGGCACGGACTTCAACTCCCTCGTGAAACATGCTGAGGACGTGAGGACCTGCGGCGAGTCCGTGAACGTCCACGGCTTCAGGGCCAAGCACCAGGCGCTTGGTCTTCACCTTCGCAGCCTCCAGAAGGTGGCTATCGAGGAGGGTCGCATGTCCCCGATTAGACCCAAGGTGCCCAAGGTCAAGGGGCTGGGCAGCAAGAAGTGGAGGAGGCGCCAGAGGGAGGAGGCGGATGCCCTCCTGGCAGAGGCCACGAGGGGCCACTGATCATTCTTCTTTGTAAAGCATGACTTCTTTTATCTTATCGTGTTGAAGCGATCAGCTGCTGCTGAGCAGCCTAATTGCCGAACCTCATTAAGTACCGTACTATATAACCTATATTAGCTGCTTTATCTACATCTACTATGTTTACTGAATTTATTTATGGTGCTGGTATGTTTTGTTGCTCTAGATTTGCTACCAGATTGGGGAAAAACGATCGCAAAAGGAACAATGAATGAAGAGAGAAGCTGCTCTAGATTCCCTACCTTTTTGGGCAAAAAAACACAACTGTTAGAGAGAGAGGGGAAAAGGCGCTCTTAAAAAGGCCAAATAACAAAAAGAAACTTCCACTTTAGGCGTCATGGCGCACGTAACGGCCAAGCCTTTGACCAGACGGCACCCCCCTCTGAGCGCATGTGAGGGCTTCGGAATATCGGGAGAGCAAAAGTGAGGACAAACGAGACACAATGTTTCTATAGCTAAATCTTACAAAAAGCTGAATTTGGCTTTACCATGCAATTTGGCTAGAGCTCCACAATGTAGCTATTCTAAATCCCTAAACTATGTGGTGCGTTGAAACCTAATGCTTTTCCACCGACACGTGTGTTGTAAAGTTGCTTGATCGTGCATGCTTACACAAGTGGCCTACAGAGAAACTTATAGAAGCATGGGCAAACGAGCTTCATTTTGGCAAATTCGGCACAAGCTTTGCGCTCAGCGAGCTGATCGGCTGGGCGGTGCCCGAGTGCGGATGCTAGGTCCATGTCTATGCTTACACTTCTTAAACTTGTTAGGAATTAATAATAACTGTACACTTCCTTATGTCCTGTCATGTTACGGCGTGTCAGCACCGTGCACCCGCTGCGGATCGGCAACGGGACGGTGGTCTACGTGACCGGTCTCTGCCACGCCAAAGCCACGTCGCACACCCGTCCCATCGCCTACCGGGACGGACGCTGAATTTAATCGCTAGGATTGGAAACCATCGGTGCTCGCCTGGTCAAACTTGCTTCCGCATGGGTATGACCGGAATATTGTTAAACAGAATTTAAGCATCGCCTTCTGTCTCCTCAGCACATCACTGTGCAAAAATCCCCAACTCATTCCTTCCATCAGCGCCGCCACCGCAAGAACCATCGACGCTGCCGCAGGCACCGCCTCCGCCTAGCCATACCACCGCAATAGATCACTCCACCTGCAGACCCAGTCCCAGCCACCGATACCGACCCTAGGCCACCGCCGCCGCATTAGCTGCTGCCATGGACGCAGAGTACGGCGTGTTTAGCGACGGGAGCGACTACACCGACGAGTACACCGTCATCGCCCATGGCACCACCAAGCTGACGGTCGTCCACACAAATGCGTCAGCGGAGGTGGCCAAGGTCATCGCAATGTACGAGCGGTGGCTACAAGATCCGATGGACAGGTACAAGATCGTCGGCCTTGACCTCAAGTATACCAGAGATAGGAAGAGGACGGCGCTTTTGCAGCTGTCCATGCGCAACCACTGCCTACTATATAACGTATGTAGGGCCAAATCTGTATGCCCGGAGCTTCGCGAGTTCCTACACAGGAGGGAGATCTACTTTGCTAGCGTCGACATCAAGAACGACACTCTGAAGCTAGAACGGGATCTCCTCGTTCATGTCGTCAATCACGTTGATCTCCAACATTTGTGGTGGTACCCAGATGGCGGTACGGGGAAAGCCAGCATGGCTAGACTCGCTTCTGACATCATCGACCGCGAGTACGCCGGCATGAAAATCGAGTTCCCGAAGCACCTGCACGAGCGATGGGAGTGGAGGCACCTGGATTACGATGCGATCAAGTACGCAGCCAGGGACGCGTATGTCTGCTACGAGATGCTCAATAGGATCTGGCGGGTATGTGAGTGTGTTGTTTACCACTACTAGTTTCGCATTTTGTTCCTAGTTTTATCTCGCCTGTATTTTATCTCGCATGTATTTCTAAGCATTCTGTGTGTAAGAACCAAACTCGTATGATCCTTGTGCTATTAGCTACTTAACCTGTATGAATTACATTCCCCCTTTTGTATGCTCAACATTCATTCTTACAAATTCTGTCTGTGCCATTTGCATGCGGCAGAATCCAGGACTGACATGCATAAGGTGTGATACAGTCATAAGTCATAACCAAACCCATATTATAGAGAAGGATACAGTCATAAACCAGATTATAGTTTGACAAAGGTAATACACAACAGTTTGTAATTGCTCACATAGTGTACTTATGAAATAACATGTTTTCATAAACACAACAATCATGCACTAATAGTCTACATCCCAGCCTGTTGGAGAAGGCAACCGATCCCAGGATGCCTTCGGTCGCTTGCCTCGGTTTGTAGATTCATCTACGATCCGGCATCTGGGACAAACAACCTGCCTTGGTGGTGGTTCAATGATGCGATGCCTGGAACGAGATTTTACAATCTGGCGGTACAGCTCGTGGCTAACATACCCATCAATTGCAGCGTCTTCAAATTAGGTTCAGAAAGTGGCTTATCCTCCCAGTAATCGTGCCCTAAACGCCTCCATGAACATCTCGGCAATCTGTCCTTCATGTCAGCGTACCACGGGTCTATGAGTTCGGAGGCAAGAGCGGCCATCCCGGTCTTGCCGCCCTTCATCCCTGGGATCCAGTAAATTTCCTAGATGTCCACTCTGCACTCCTTTGGGATTCTAATGTTGACAGTCGGGCTTTCAAGCAGTTTACTATCATTCATGATGTCAACACTTGTAAATGTTATGTGCCCGTTCACGAGAAAGTCATGAAACAGATCCCTAATGCTTTCGCGCCACCTGCATGAAAATGAATTCAGACAAATAATATAGCAATAACTTTTGCAAACAGACGGTTCAGGAACAAAAAGACAACAAAGTCTACCAGATCCCGTCAGCCCCCTTCTCGCAAAAAGGCTGGTATACGAGGGCGTGCCCCTTCATGGAGAGTTGCACCACGGCGATCCTACAGCAATCGCGGCTGTACTCGAGGTCGAGACCTATGAATCTGTTTTCTTCGAACTATAGCCAACTCGTGAAATTATTCAGAGTGTTCCTCATCGTCCGAGGGTTAGTGGTGTAGACGACATCGATCTTCTTCCCGCCATGTACTTCGATGTTGAAGTGCGATTTCTTACTGCGGTCGTTTTGAGGCGTCAGGCGTCCATGACTACAGGCAAGAGGGAAAGGATACGGAGGAAGAGGGTGATGCGGTGGTAGAGGAAATGGATGAGGTCGTGGAGGAGAAAGACGATGAGGCCGTGGAGGAGGAAATGAGACGGAGAAGTGAAAGATTGGAACCGCCCTTACCAATATCTGGAATGGTGCACGACTGTTCATAGTAGGGTGAAGGTGGCGAAAAATGGTGGTTTTACACGTCGACGCTAGCACTTCCTAAAATTTGTTCTGCGCCACTTGCATGCGGTGGAATCAATTCAAACGTGAAACGCGTTTACGCGTCCGACCTTCACTCAGCACGGGCCGCACATTTCCCTTTTATGATTTATTTTTTCACTTCCTCTAGACGGTTTCGGTGCCCACCCTCAATAATTACCCCCCCTTCTTTTCTTCCACGTGGACGAGAACCGGCGGCGGCGGCGGTTCCTTGCAGATTCGCTCCCCACTCGAACAACTGCCCCCATCCCTGATTCCACCCCCTCTCGAATCCATCCGCCTCCTTATCACAACGCCTCCATTAATCTACCGGATTCCAGACTCCATTTGCCGCTATGGGTAGAGCTTGGGTAGCAGCAGGCTAAAGCGAAAGGCATGCGACAACGACGCGGATGGCCAGGGCGACCGCTACCACGAGGATTGGGGATGGCCGAACCTCAGCGCCACGAACATGCACAGGATCGCCTCGGAGTTGGACATCATCTCAGCCGGGCGCCTTGCTTGCTGCATCCCTGGCTACCGCGTGACGATGCGGAACATGGACGAACAACCGTTTGGCACGCCAGGCCTTCTTTACCCCGATAACAGCAAATGGCCAGACGACCGCGATGGCCACGTAAGTTCCAGTATCTAGCTTATTCGTTCATTCATATCGTTGATTCATATGTGCTGAACTCTCATCGGAATCCTATGTTCCTTTCGTCGAACGTGTTGTGTGCATGCACGGTTTGAACAAATCGAACCATTTAAGACTATTCTGTACAGCGGAAGCTCTGCTCCTACCTGATATTCTGGTATTTTCGTAGTGACACAGTCTTACTTTAGGTGATAGATGAGTTGTCAATTTTGATTTTGCAATGCAATGCCTGCTAGGTGATATTCTGTTTCCTAAAATAAAAACAAACAGATTAGACGATTTAAGGCTGTTATGCCCCGAGCTGTTTAATTATGATCATCGTTAGGAGATTGTTCTGGGGGGCTCTGCTCCTACTCCATATATTGAGTATCTTCGTAGTGACACAGGCACAATTTAGGCGATATCTGAGTAGACACTCGTATTTAGGCGATATTTTGTGTACTTTAATCTAAAGGTCCAGTTGTCAAATTGTATTTGCAATGGAATCCATGCTAGGTGATTGTACCAACTGACAACAAACTCTGCAGAATATTCATGCAAAACTGATGCTGCTGGATAAGTGGTCGGAATCAGTAGTGGTGAATATCAAGGAAGAAGAAGAAACGGAAATGGGAGATGACCAGAACTGGGTGGGTGGCAACGGCGAGTGGCTGGTCCTTTTATCTCAGGATGGGAGTACTTGGACTCTAAAAAATTGCTACAGATCGAAGAGACTTGCAGTGCCATCTTTGAAGGGTGTCGGCATTACTGCATTCAACAGCGGGTGGCCGCCGCACATTTCCGAATTTGCTTACAGGTTCAACATGGCAGAACTTGAGCTCATGAAGGTACAACTCCCACATAGACCGCGAGAGGGGACGTGGAAGAACTAGGAGTACGACCTCTTAGCGGTGTTCGACAAGGCAATCACATTCATTAGATGCCCAGAAGACAAGGAATGGACAGTCTTGCGCGATGACTTCCTGCGGCCGGAGAAGTATGTCGACGCCGTCTTCACCTACGGCTACTCTTCATACAGACCGCAACGCATTTATGCGGTCACTGAACCTAGCGGCGACGTGCGTGTTTGGGAGCCGTCCATTTTGGGTGAGTCATGGTGTCATATAGCATGTAAAATCCCATTCAAAATTCTGCTTACTGACTGTTAGTAACACGTAGGTACCCACGCAGCCCCGCGCATAATTCCAGCTCCGATCATCGAAGATGCAGTAGCAGATGCTGAACTTGGGACACGGCGCTGGTTCCTGGCACCTCTCGGAGACAACACGGAACATCATGATGAACTCTTGTGGATTCATATTAGGGGAGCACTAAACAGCGTTGGTGATACAATAGAACATATGGGGACACAACTTTCTTCATACCCATCGCTGCGGTGTCACGTATTCTCGAGGTCCGCATGCCCATCCGAAGACCCAGTAGAGCAAGTCTGGAGCAGAGTCAACAATCTGAAGGGACAATCTGTGTTTCTTGGGATCAACTACCCTTTCTTTGTTGGATCCCCTGGAGCTGTTGAACTTGTAATTGCTCAGGCAGCCCTGGCCCCTGATGCTGCTGCTGCTGGTGGTGGTGGTGGTGGTGTTGGTGGTGGTGGAGCTGACGAAGAACTAGCTGCTGCTGCTCCTGGTGAAGCTGATGAAATACTTGGTGATGCTGCTGCTGGTGAAGCTGACGAAATACCTGCTCAGGCTATTGCCGGAGTCCAGGAAGAACATGCTGGTGTTGTTGCTGAGGTGCCAGCACTTCCAGTGTTGATAGCAGACTGTGTGTTTGCTGCACACTCACACGCCTATCATGTTGACACTCTAGATCCGACCTGGAGCCGAATCCACGCTCGGGGGAGGGGGCCTACAATTGGCTCATCAGTGGGGTCGTACTATTTGAAGGAGAATTAAAGGCGGCCAAACGCAGCATTCTAGTTCGTTCCGACGATACCACCAGCTCCAGGGACCTAGTGCTCATACTGGCAGATCCGATGAACCATTTGTCTTTATCTTTATCATTAGTTACGCTTATGTGTGTAAAGACTAAGCTGTGCTTATTTGTGTAAGACTAAGTTAGGCCTAACTGCGTAATATTCCGTGAAGCCCAGCTTTTCTTTCCACGCCCATGACAACAGAATTGCAGCATAGAATATACAAATGTAATGTGCATACCAGGCATTTTTGCTCAGGATAACAACCACTTCAAGCAAATGATACATCGTGTACGCATTTGAACGCATCACTAGAATGTGCCACCTATTGATGATTGATGACATGGATCTAGCTTTTACCGCTTATTTGCATTGAATCGCTCATTGATTTGTTCACATATTTTTGGCAATGGTGATGAACTCCACTCTCTTGGTAACTTGCTTCGGCGAGCACTTGTTGATGCAATGCAAAGTCTGTAACATGGTCGTCATCGTCATTCCATTTAGGTTCTCTATGTTTCATCATCACGGAGCTACTAATTTCAAATGAAAATCTAGTAAACAATATATGTGTACATTGTTAGAGTATGCTACGGCCACGGTACATACATGTTTTTCTACAATCACAAGAAGAAAACTTGATGCATTTTCACCTTGTTGGCGTTGTGCCGAACTGGGTGGATGTGGCTTTGGGGTTCGGAGAGGAAGGCGCCATGGCTGGTGCATGTGTGACCATGGCGGCAATGACTCAGATTCGGAGGAGACCAACAGGACCGAGCATGGTCGGCATGGGTACAGATCTCACCCGGGAATGAATTCCCGTCCCCGCGCTGTGCCAATGGTGCGGTCATGGTGAGGGCGAGCTACGATTCGGGATGGGGAGGAGAACAGGCCGAGCAGGTTTGTCCAAGTCCTAGATCCGTGCCATGGCCGCGACCATAGATTGCCGCCTCGGAGGAAGAAGCAGACGCGTAAAGGATGCATGCGCCAACACTGCAAGCCTACATGGCAGCGACGATGGCAGCGACATAACGGCGCAAGCTGACAGGGGGGACCCAACTTGACGGCCGTTAGCCTGATTTTTTGTATTGAAATGTAAAGTTGAATTCGGGACAAAAAGGACCCTCTGAGTATTTGGCACCCCAACTATAGTCATCGCGGATGATATTAGGGAACTCGGGTACCGCGTTGCTTGGCCACCCCAACTTTCGGGCCGCAAAATGATATTCTCGCCGACACCGCACTCATCTCCATATCATGTTGCATCGGTACTTTGTATATTCATGTTTCGTTCTCTTTTTAGTTTTCTTTTTTCTTTGCTTTTGCTTTCTAAAACACAAAAAGACCAAAAATATTTCTGTTGTTTCTCTTTGGTTTGCTTCTTTTTCTTTTTGCCTTGGTTTGATTTTCCCTTTTGCTTTGTTTGAACTATTCGAAAAACCCAAAAAGATTTTGCTTTGCTTGTTTTCCTCTTTGATTCTTGTTTTTAAAAATCGAAAACAACAAAAATATTTGTCGTTCTTCTTTGGCTTTGTGAGTATGTTGCAGGGTTCAGTAGTCTTCAGTGGGATTTGATTTCATATTATTACTCAAGCCACACAAGTGAAGAGCAATAATGAGGATTAATGACAACTAGAGGCGTGGTAAGAGGCTGGTAACGAACTCTATTTGTTTTCATTTTTCTACATATACTCATCATTGTGGGCTTGCTTAGCCTGTTCGTGTAGGGTGTATGTTATCTTTGGATGCTTAGTAGTTCTTACTTTCTTATGATTAGCTCCAGCTCACTAATAGTTTGTAGCATGTTTTATGAATGTTTGCTTGCATTATTCTATTCATAACTTGGTATGACACCGTGGTATCCTCCTCTGAATGTTTCATTTGAATTGACTTGGCACATGCTCACGCATGCACATGACTGTAATAATCAGTTAAGCCTTGATGAATTATTTTGCCTTGAGGATCTTGAATCACTTCCATGCCATGATTAGTCCTGTTTTGTTGCAAGCATGATTATGATAGTTATTGCTCTCTCATTTGTCGCTCCCTTACTATTGCTAGCCTTCACTTACATTGAGTATGTTTTACTCAAGTTTCCAACTCCCTAAACCAAATATTTCCAAAGTGTCCACCATACCTACCCATTAGCATCATTTGCTACTTCCGTGCATATTCATTATGCCTTGTTTTCTTCCGAATAAAATGTTTGCTTGTTATGAGAAAGTTAGTTAGTAAAGCTCTCACGAACTTGATGGTACACTTTATTTTCTTGCACTTAATAAACATGAACCATTGCTTCCTTCTTTGTTGCGTATATGCTTGCGCTTTATAAGTTGAAGTTAGCAGAACCATGTTTCATGGGGAACGTTTTCAACATTTCGTTGGTACTTAGTACCTCGTTGATATCATGTTCTTTTACTTATGGATCCCGGTGGTGTGAAATAAAAGTGGAACTTGTAAGATCATGGAGTTTGTATGTATGTTAGAGAAACGCCTGGGCCGCTAGCCTAAGCCATGCCTAATCATGGTGGAAACTTGCAGCATAACCGTAATGAGCATTCTATGAAGCATCCTCAATAAAAATCTATGCGCATAGTAAATAAAAAGATCGCTGAGATGCTCATTGTCTACTTGCCTTGTTATTTTGATTATGGGACAGCTCCCGTGTCATGTGCAAGGGGTACCCCGTTGGCGGTTCTCTATGATACGTATATACTTACAATGACAAGAGCTTACTTATGACTGAAGTTGAGTAGCATGAGGATCGGTCTTCGTAAGTAAGGGGCATGAGGCTTCGATTTATAACTTGTCAAGCATATCCTCTTAGTTGTGTCACTTTAAGCTTAACCATTTAAAGATGCTTATGATAGGGGCAATGAGAGCTCAAAGCTAACAAGTACCATACTTTCAGCATTTGTAAGCCTTTCAAATTATTCAAAACCTTTTCTTTTACTTGTTGAGTTTCCACGCATTCTCCGAGCACCTTCTTGAGAGCATAGTTGTCATTCTTTGTGCTTGTCTCATTACTTGATTATTTGTGTTATGACTTTGATGCTTGTATCTTTGATACCTTTACTTCTAGTCATCACTTGAACTTCAGAGGTGCCTTGACATTCATAATTAAAGGCAAGCGAGATACCTCTCTATCATACCTTTTTATGAGCATTGTAATGTTGCTTATGTTTATGCTTCATGCTACTTATTATTTTTGAGTTGGAATCTCTTCATAGCTTGCAATGCCTATTAAGTAAACTTAGTTGCATACTCCTTATTATGAATTGTCTAAGTAGTTGATCACATGCTGAGAATATTTACATCATATGAAGCAAATGTGTTCGTGAAAGTTCTTTTACCGCACTCAGTTTTCAACTGAATTGCTTGAGGACAAGCAATAAGCTAAGCTTGGGGGGAGTTGATACATCCAAAACGTATCTACTTTCCTGAACACTTTTGCTATTGTTTCTCCTCTAAACTTGTGTGATTTGGATGCAACTAACGTGGACTGACGCTGTTTTCAATGTCTACTTTTTGTGTAGAAAATCAACTATCAGGAAAAATCCCGAAAAATATGCCAAAAATCCTATTTCACCCGAAGACTCCAGGAGCCAGAATACGAGACGGAGAAGAGCCAGGGGTGGCCACACCACACAGTGGTGGCCAGGCCAGCCGCCAGGGGTGGTGGGCCCCAGGCACCCCTCGGTCTCCTCTTCGCTTATAAGAAGCCTTGACCTAAAACTCGGGGTCGATGTTTTTCCAGAAGGAGTTCCGCTCTGCCGCCACCACCAGATTCCACGAAACAGCACCAGAAACTCTGTTCTGGCACCCTGCCGGGATGGGGAATTGGAGGAGATCATTGCCATCATCATCACCATCGCTTCTCCATCGACCATCCATGTTTCCCCATCTATGAGTGAGTAATCCCCCGCTATAGGCTATGGGGATGGTAGGGATTGGATGAGATCGTTCATGTAATGGCATTAGATTGTTAGGGCATGGTGCCTAGTATCTTTTATTAGTGCTTTATGACTTTGCTGCAACTTGTTATGCTTAATTCTTGTCACTAGGGCCCGAGTGCCATGATTTCAGATCTGAACATGTTATTGATTCATTATGATAGTATTGTTTATGGTCTTATCTGCAAGTTGTATACACACGTTGTTGTCTAGAATCTATGGCCCCGAAGTGACATAAATCGGGATAACCGAGGAATGGCTTTGATGTGAGGATCACATGTGTTCACGAGTGTTAATGCTTTGCTCCGGTGCTCTATTAAAAGGAGCACCTTAATTGCCAGTAGTTCCCTTGAGGCCCCGCTGCAAACGGGCTGGCAGGACAAAAGATGTTGTGCAAGTTCTCATTGCGAGCACGTATGACTATATATGGAACACATGCCAAGGATTATCTAGTACTTGGATGCTTTATCTTATTTATCTGCAATTGTCCTATGTTCTGATTGCTATGTGAATTGTCTTGTCCATGCAACGCCCGTCCATCCCTATGCCTACACTCGAATCCTCACATTTCGCTATTATTCTGCTGTCTTTACTTTACTACTGCTATTACTTTGCTATCCTTACTACAAAACTGTTGCTACTGATAAACTGCTATGAACAAGATTGTTTCCAGGTGCAGCTGAATTGACAACTCAGTTGTTAAGGCTTATAAATATCCTTTGGCTCCCCTTGTGTCGAATCAATAAATTGGGTTTCACTTCCCTCGAAAATACTACAATACACCCCCTATACTTGTGGGTCATCAAGGGCTTAAGCGGAGACCAAGGTGGCCACATCACCTTGGCACGGCACTTGCCACCAGGTGGTGTGGGCCCCTCGTGGTCCCCCTCCGTCTCATCTTCTGGCTCCATGAGTCTTCTGGTAAAATAGGAGTTTTGTGATATTTTCCGGGATTTTTCCTGAAAGTTGGTTTCCTGCACAAAAATGAGACACCAAAGCAATTCTGCTAAAAACAGCGTTAGTCCGCATTAGTTGTATCCAAATCACACAAATTAGAGAAGAAACAATAGCTAAAGTGTTCGGGAAAGTGGATATGTTTTGGACGTATCACCCGCATCTTTGGAACACCTGCGAGCATGCAAACAAAAACCAGGAGAACGGATACGGGCTTTTATCCAGCGGTGGAACATCATAAATAACTTGGCTGAAGCTATATCCGATGAAAGAGCAATTGATGCTTTCAATGATGGACTTCGTCGGCAAGAGTTCATCAAAGAATTCTGACGAATCAAGCCCAAGATAATCTCATAGTTGATGGACATGGACAACCATTGGGCCAACGGGAGGATGCAGTGCACAATAAAAGAGCCTGCTCAATCGAAGAAGACATGGATAGACGAAATAACGACAGAAGACGACGAAACAGTGATGGATACAGCAGACCAAGTTATGTCGCAGTCGGTTTTCTAGAGGGGATAACCAAAGAAGCAACGACTACAACATTAGGTATCGTAGTAGCAGGGACGACGTCGGCGGGAGCCAGCCGTAGCAATGATACCAGCCGACAAATCGAGACCCACCAATGTCAGCAGGGAAAATGCTAGAAGGACCCTGCAATATGCACTTCTACGTCGACTCAACAGGCAAAAGGCAATCCAATCATCTCCTGGAAGATTGTCGAACATTTTTAAAGATGTAGGAGTTATACAACACAAGGGCAACCGAAGCAACAAATAGAGGCTATGCTACTACACCTGGTGATTTACCCATCGGCGCACCACTACCACCGCCGGGGCATCCGCTATTTGGGGAGCCGCAAAACACAACACACCAAGAAGACGAATATAATAGATCAAAAGGACCAATGTCGATGATCCAGAAAGGACGACCCTCTAATAGGACAGAGAAGCTGATTACCAGGCAAGTAAACATGGATGTAACATCGCCACCACCTACACCCGAGTATCTCCATTGGTCAGAACAAGAAATTACCTTCAACAGAGCTAATCATCCACTTCGGGTCCCTCGACCGGGCCAATCAGCAATGATAGTGGAAGCACAAATTGGCGGGTCCGACATGAGCAAAGACTCTGAACGCGGGAAGAAGTATCAACCTCATCTATGCCAAAACTCTACAAGCAATGAATTGGTCCTTGACAAATCTCGTGCCTACAGACACAACTTTCCACAGGATAGTTCCAGGAAAAGTTGAAACTCCTCTAGGCAAGATCCACCTCGTAGTATTGGATCAAGGAACAACTTCAGGCGTGAAAAACTAGAATTCGAAGTCATGGACTGGCCATCTCAGTATCACGCGATCCTGGGACGACCAGCCTTTGCTAGGTTCATGGCAGTACTCCACTATGCATATCTGGTGCTAAAAATGCCAGCCCCCAATGGGGTCATAATGGTGAGAGGAAGCTTCAGCCGCTTGGATAGCTGTGATCGAGAATTCAACAAAATATCAGAATCTTTCGGGATGGAGACAAAACTCGGGTAGCTGAAAATAATGGATACAAAATTACTACCCGAGGGACACGTCCTCAATGAGGAGACCTCAGAAAATAAGGTGCACCACGCACCCACAAAAACAACCTATCTGGCCTCCACTTCTGGTCCCGCATAGGAAGACAAGCTCGTCGGTGTTCCCTGTGAGAATTGGGAAACTATTGGAAATTGCGGTGACAAGCAAGAATCCCAAAAGGAACCCACGAGCACCCATCAAAATCAAACACAGCAGTCAACGAACAATCCACCCGATGAATTAAGCCCATTGGAGAGCAAACTCCTTGCCTCACAAATACATGGCGCATCACGGAGATAACAAAAGCAATATGGGTAGCCAACCCAATACTCATCCCCCTAAAAAGGCGATGGCCTACGCGTATGTATTGATTTCCCCAAGTATAAGCGACTCACTAAACCAACTACTTTTCTCTCTAGTCCACCATGCAGACGCGGCGTTTCCAGTCGAAAAGATGAAACCCCCTGCAAACCAATACGGAGCATGATGGAGCACCTCAAGACAGAAGCCAGAGTTTTTAAGGAAAATTCTTTACTTTTACGCATTTTATATTCAATAAAGGCCAATGGCCAAGCGAACACGCTAAAACAAGGTATCCCCTTATATTCATTAATGAATAAAGAAGTACTCCCCGCCATAAAGCTTTCAAGACACATGCAGGCACCAACAATTATGCCAAGCACGCCAAATCGTCGGGTCCTATTCAAAGGATGTCTCACACAATAAACAAAATATCGTATAAACATACGACCTTTTTGACAAATACAATAGCTTTATACAATAATTTTTCCAAAGTACAAAGGTACACAATGAAAGAAAAACAGTCAGATAGCAAAGTTTACAAAAAAATCCTCGTCTGCCTCCAGGCACCTCTGAAAATCCTAATTGCAGGTCGGCAGGCGACAGCATAATAAGGCGCCATATCAACAAGACCACCGCTAGGAGGGGGAGGCAGACCTGATGATACATCATCCAGGTCTAGCATCGGATGATGCACCCAAGAAAGTGCAAGTTTGGCACCCGCCACAAGCTGAAGCTTCACAAAATGATGAATCCTTTCACCCTGTCGAAACTTCGCAAGCAAATTAGCTAAAGTCCGAGGTCAGATCCTGAGAAACATGGCATTGTAAACAATGGCCAATGATCCGCGGTAGCACTCGACAAAAGCTGCTCCACCTCGGATCTGGTCCTAAAGTAAAGCCATGGAATAAGCACGGTTAGTGAGCACGGTGGTCAATCCAAAAATATGTCTTAGAAGTTTGAGAAGCAGACACAAGAGGTTGAATCCGGTTGCGCAGATGTTGGGTTTCCTCCCTCTCTCACAATCGAATGCCTACAAAAGAAAAAGAGAGAGAAAACTTGATATCTCGCAAAAGGGAGCAATGCTGTAACGTGAAGAACTTACAACATCTTCTCACTACGGAAATTTCCTCCAAGAAGCACGATTCACATACAAGGGCCCGCACGTTTTGACTAAGCAACATCCACCATTGATTGAATAACCGAAGTTTCCTTCAAGATTCTTCACCTGCTCAATTTTTTCAACATACAACGGCGGGTCTATTGTGTGTATAATGGCAGTCTTGGTTGCACCCATTCTAGATGAGGATGGGATTGCATCTGACATCTAGGCAGGCACAGGAGGAGCCGTCGGATCATTCAAAATATGGCAACGCACACGAAGATACAAGCCTTGAGATACAAAGAGAAACTCACGTGCATATGTACAGAAATTTCCTTCTCATCAAAAGGAAGCATTCAACAACAGGATAAATTAAGTATCCATTACAATAATAGCGTAAGAGACACGGAAAACTACAAAACAAAGCTCTGAGCCGACTTCTCCAAGGACAAAGTCAAACTAGCGTATGAGCACCTTGTCTGAGTGAATAACAGGTAGCAGTTGAAGAAGGAGCAAGAGTCAAGAAGGGCGCCAGCTGAAGGAGGAAAGCTGTTTTATCCGGACCAGCGCCAATGCTTAGAATTAGCCGAGAATACTTCTTGGCCCTGTTAATAAAAGGCTTCAAATCAATCGCTTAGCCTTTGGAAGTGACCAGACAGAGGAGCTAACCTTCATTGGGTCGACTTTTCTTGCCATGCGTCATTGCCAATGCCATTGAAGTCTCTCGCACCACTCTATTAAGGCCACGCTATAGCCAACAAGAGGGCTTGGATCAGCACCAAAATAGCGACGAGGTTGTTCGAAAATAGTCGGTAATTCCTTCCGATGGAAAAACTTGGCATGTAGGCTATTGAAGGCACGGCATGAGCGAACAAGTAGGTTGCACCCACCTAACATTGTTAGCCTCCAAAATACTAACAATATCTGATAAAGGGTCAACCTTCTTATCTTCATCCAACAACAAATTTTGGCCTATCAGCTCTGCATGTACAAAAAATGGGGGATAAGAACACAGGGACCGAAACAAAAATTCTCCCTTGCCAACAGAAAACTTATGAGTTAAGGAAGCATTGAGGTCTCAAGCGCTTCCGCAGATTTTCATCTTAGGTTGCATTGTTTGGCCTTCTCTTGACATCAACGTTGGCTTTCTTGGCCTCCTCCAAATCTTTCTCAACCCAAAGTTTGGCCTCTAGACCGTCGACACGCTTTCATCGCTTGTTACGATGACCTCGTGACTCTTTGACGCCTGGTGATTAATTAGAGTATAATACAAAAACTCGGGAAAAGGAGAGGGATATGGAAGAATACAAAGTCATAAAAGGTGGAAATATACCTTTCAAACCTTCGGCTTCATTACGGATCTTGATGAAGTGAGAGGCCATATCAACCATCTCACGCATCACAAGCTGGGAAGAAGGACATCAAGAAAAACAAGCAAAGGAGAAACCATGTCCAAATTAACAAGCACAGATACACTTATGTCTTGCATATCCACCTCGACAGGGCTTTCAGATATCACCACGCCCTTACCAGCTGATTTTCTTCTTTTGTGTGGTGGCGGTTTCGGTGAAGTGGAAACATCTTTGTGGATAATTTGACCCGCGTGAGATGCATGCAAATCCTTTGGATCCATGGATAGCTGTGGAGACTTTGCGGAAGGAGGGTAACAAATGTACCAGGAGGAGATAGGGGAGGATCTTACCCGTCATCACCACTGCAAATATAAACGCAAAAATATTAAAATGATAGGCTCATCTGGAAAAATGTAAAGGCAGTAAGTACTTATGAAGAAACGTTCTGCGTAAAGTGTAACAAATTCATCTGGGGAGGATTCGATGAAACTGGGATGACACGCACAGGCTTTGAGCCAGTGGAGTCATCTGAGTCTTCAATCGTCTCCACGGCATCAGGATGTTTCCTTTTTCACCAACAGGCGCCACGCAAAAATCTTTAGAACGAGCCGACGGAAGCGACAGCATCCCCGATGAAGATTCTGCGGCTGACGTCTCCATCTCCTCATCAGTAGCAGTCCCTGTCATAGGGAGATTGTCGGATGTAGAAGGATCGGTGAGGCTCACCGCCTCGGAAGAGGGCAAGGCGGGACAGATGATCATAATCCTGCATTAAACGGGAGACCAACAATCACAAAAGAGGACAATTGCAAAAGAACAAAAGCAGATGAACAAAGAGCAAAAAATCAAGGAATTTACCTCGGGAAGATGGTTCTTTTTGCCAAAAGGCTCTACACGGCAATTAGAGGGAACCGAGCTTTTCTTCATAAGGGTCGTGAAAGTCCGAACCCTTGTTTCATACACCTTGAGGGTAAGATCATCCTGTGAAATCCTCATGGGGTCCTTTTGTCGGTGTATGCCTACATACCGTAAAAGCTGGCTTGTAGAGCATCTGAATCCGCAAGAAATATGCCAGAATTTGAAGCCCGGCGGTTCCTTGCCAACCTCATGCCGTAATTTTGAAATACGGGTAAGAAGGAGTTCAATCTCCATCATTTCTTCAGGAGTGGGATGTTGATCCCAAGAGTCAAGTTTGCGACAAGGCTTCTTGGGGTCAAAGGGAGCTAAGCCGAAAGACTGACCTTCGACTGACTAATCCTTGATGTAAAACCACTTGATTTTCCACCCTTGGACGGAATTAGTGATCTTAAAATCAAAATATCTACATCGGAGCGGATAGAGAAAATGGCGCCACCAACGTCATGGACAATGGTGTCGGTGGCATTCCGACAAACATAAAAGAAGTACTTCCACATACCCAATGGGGATGGATCCCGAGGAAGCATTCACAAAGATTAACAAAGCAAGCAACATGAAGGATAGAGTTGGGCATGAGCTGATACAGCTGCACGCCATAGATGAAAAGAAGACCATGAAGGAATTCATGGACAAGGAGAGAGGCCATGGAAAAGAAAAGATAGGAACATTACCCTCCAGCCGATTTGGGATTGAGCTACTTCATCCCCAAGGAGCTTGAAGGCGCCCTCCTCCATATGGTCAGAGTTCCGCGCCTCATGCAACTCTCGTGTAGTGCACTTCTAAGGGGCCCATATGATAGCCCTCTTTCTGGTGGCCTTGGCAGTCGTGGTGGAAGTCCCCACCCTGCTTTGCCCATGGTGGTGGAGGAGCGATACTAGCACGCGGAAGAACAGCCGGAGTAGGCGAGAAAGATAGAGGAAGGCAATGGCGCAAGGAAGAAGATGAAGCTAGCAAAGAAGGGGTAAAAAGCAGTAAAAGGAATCTCTTCCCCTTTATAAAGAGCTAAGGTACATAGCTTTGACCGTTTGATGTAAAATCGAACCATCACAAACACACAGGATGGTAACACGTCTCCATGGATCCCGTAAAGGAAAAAATCTTAGCGATTATTACTGCTTGTAGAAACAATGAGCCTTGCACGATGTCTCGTCCTCACGCAGAAAAGGGTACATGCAGTCAAAAAACTCCGTTGAACACGCTACCCACGTGTCATCATTACTGCTGCATGACCCCACAATTGAAACATCCCATCGAGACGTGTCTCTAGGAAACCATAGTGTAAATTCGTCATCAATGACATCATACCATGCAAGTCACAAACAAAACTTCAGCCCTATAAAAAGGACAAGGACCCGAAGAAAAGAATCAAAAAAAATTGAGTCGAAGTAAATTCCTCAGCAAAATAGACTTTTGAGACTACAATCGAATACAAATATCTCTCTTGTAGCCCCGGCGGGCTACTCCTATCGGGAGCGCTAGGCGTGCACCCAACAAAATGCAAGGCGACATTGTCAGAATAGTTGCAACATAAGTTTTCAAGCCTATGTCCCGATGAAAACATCCGAACATAGCCTCGGGGGCTACTCCTATCAGGAGTGCTGCCGCGCACCTAACAAAGAAAGTTCACTTGTTTCCAAGACAATACCCGAAGATAAAATTATCCTTGTTTGTTGAGAACAATAAAGTATTTGTATCCGCAAAAGATTACTTCTATCGGGAGCATCTACAGGAACCGGTAAACTTCAGCAATTCCAACAACCAAACAAGGCAGTCGATAAAACATATACAAAATCTCGGATTGCGCCCAACGCAATAAAAAACCGAATGTCGTGTCCATGACATGAAGGTAATACCCCGGATTCATCCTGTGTGGCCTGGTAATCGAACAAGAATGCGCTCTTCCAGTAACATATCTATATCAATAATACAATGAAAAATCCCGATGGACACGTTGGGTACCCGATAAAATAGGTGATTCATTGATAAGACCTCAACGGCTCGAACTGAGATACGCTAGTTATAATTCCGAGTTTAGTCCTAGGGACCTGAATTTGATGTAGGTCTACAGTGCATTTGCCTAGGAGCAAATAACTAATTCCTGATCCATCAGATGCATCAGGCCTGTTGTACCAAATCCCTATAAAATCATAAAATCTCAGAACATAGAAAAACTAAAAAATATCTTTGAGACTCAACCAGAATCTATGATTCAGGTAAAGTCTTGGGGGCTACTGAGATGGGTATGATTACTCGGGTACTTATGATCTGCTACCCTGGTTGTATAAAGGCTCACGGCCCATGAAGGTTCAAGATGATGGTCCAGGAAGCATCTAATAAAAGACTTAGTCATATTAGGAAAGGAAAGATGAACCGACATTATGTTGCTAGTGTAATCAAACATATGTAACCTATCCGTATACGGCTTTGAGACTCGACCTATTATATATAGGACGGGAGAAGCCTAAGAGGAGGTACCAAAAAATCCCCAACCGATCTATAATAGTGCTATTCATCAAGTATTCAGGCGACTTCGACTCCCTTGTTTGCCTGATATCCCTCGAAATCCCCAGCATTCTCTTTTCCGCAAAACCCTAAGTCCATCATCATGGGCATTGCCAAGGTTACACCTCGTCACTCGCTGATAATACAATCTAGCATGAAGTAGATCTTTACCCTACGAGGGGGCGAACCTGGGTAAATCCCTTGTCTCTGGTTCCAATCTCGCACCATGGATGGTGATTAGCTCTTGCCCCAAATCGTATCAATCGCTACCACGTAGCGACTAAAATCTCATTCCCACGATATCTTTTACACTCATTCGCGTAGGATCAAGGAACTTTTCTTCTATTTTTTCTATGTTTCATTCAAATGACTTATCCTAAAATTTTCTCTATTTTTAATCCTCTGTTTTGTACCTACAACCCTGTCAAATTCCTATGTTTTTTCTATTCCTCTATTTTGAAATCATGTGATCCAAATAAGTTTAGGATTCCAATCCATAGGATTTTTTCCTATAGAGTTCGTTTGCTTCAAAGGAATGAACCCTACAAAATTCCTATGCATTGATTTCCTACACTATAATCCTATAGTATTTCTAATAGGAGGTGACACCTGTTGGAAAAAATTCTATGTGTCTATGACAACTATGACATGTAACGAAACCCGACGAAATTTCCCTGCACTTTTCTTTTGGTGCAATCTAATAGTTTATTTTACAGATTCCTACATTTTCATTCATGTAGGATTCCAAGTTTCATGTCATTCTATTCCTGCATTTTCCTATTCCATGTTGTACAAATCCTTTGAATCAAGTGAGCCCTAGGTATCCTTTATTGATTGATATGACATGAAAGGTGTAGAAATAGGAAATGTGTAGGATTGGGATGTCACATCCGCCTGAATCCTATGGGTAGAGGAATTGCTGAAGGAATTCTTCCATGAGGTTCAACCTCATGTTATTTTCCTACAAAATTTGCACTATAAGATTCCTATAGGATTGTTTCCTATAGGATAGGATCCTATAAATGAAACAGGTTTTGTAGGAAAATTTTCATATGTTATCAATCCTACACAAATCCTATGAATCAAAGGAGCCTAGTCCCTTGGAATGATCTTACCACGAGAAGTACTATTTCAGATATTATTTTAAGTGCACATTTAAAAAGATATTATTTTAAGTGACATGCTCATGTAGGCATCATTGTATTTATATTGTCCGTCACTAGTAATCTGAAATGTGTGAACATACATCTTCTACATTTTTTCTCATTTTCCTTGTCCCATCAAATTCTCGCTATTAAAATCCTAGGCATGGGAGCTCCCTTTCCTCATTCTTCCCAAAAAACAACACTCTAGCGACTCCCATCCACGTAAACAACACACTACCTCCATCGTACATCAATCCCCCAAGCATACAACTATGCTTATGAGGACAGTAGATCTCTGCACCCGTGCGCCCCACACCAGCGTGTCCCCTATGCAGTAGTGTCGAAACTCACCGTCACTGCATGCACCACCAGCAGCAGGACGGCCACCTAGCCACACATCGGCGTGCCCCCAATGCAGCCACACGACACCCTCACCATCGACTCCAATGAGGATCCCTAGCATCAGGATCCCGAGGTCAGTTTCTAGATCTATACTCTTTGAAGTGTTGATGTAATTTCAGATATTTGGTTCCTAGCTAGATCTAATGCTAAATTCATACTATTAGTACAATTTTTTGCTAGGATTTTCAAAATTAGTACTACTAACTATGTATTTCTATTTCTGTCATATACTTTGTCATGAGATGTCATGGTGGTGTCACAGCAGATGCCTGGGGTAGGCTTAAGTTGGGGCTGAATGGACACTAGAGGATTTGGGGAAGGACGATGCAATGAATACCGCATATGGAAGAACAGTGGCAACACACACGATATACCCAGGTTTAGGGCTCTCCTAGTGAGATAAAACTCCTACACCTGCATGCCAGACCACATAACCTGGCTATTTACTGTAGCTACATTGGTGCTCCTTGAGTTGTGCCCTCTATGCCTCTAATGCTCTTCTCTGAGAGAGCCAGAGGAAGAAGAAGGAGTGCTCGTATGTGAGTAGAGAAGAAAAGAGCCCCCCAGGGGTCTCCCCTGATCAATCCCCTTGGTGCTCCTTATAAAGGGAGCCTAGGGGACAAGGCATGGCCCACTGGCACTATTCCTAAGTTGACTAATGGGGTCACCTCAACTGTTCATGACTTTACTACTAGGGTCTTGTCAACTGATAAGGAATGGGCCTTTTTAGGTCTTGTATGTCCTTTGCCTTGTCCTCTAGTGTTTGTCCTTGGCATCTCCCAGTCACTGGTCTTATCCCCTCCTGAGAACCTGGGAGCATCTTGTACTTGATGATGAGGCATGTGCTAGTTTGAGTCAGGGGCGTCCCAAGACTGGCATATGACGAAAGGGCTAGTGGTATGTCAAGGTAGAGGATGGCTTCATAGTTATAGCAGTGTAGGAGGTCGAGGTAGTGCTTGAGTCGCTGGAGAAATCTAAGGGCAACATAGCCGAGAAAATAACAAACAAATACTCAATGGGTTGAGGAAATTCGGCTTGGGCTGCTTCATGTTGGCCTAGGAGGGAAAGGAGGAGCCCAGCCGGGTTACCCCTATCTTGGCCTAGGAAGGAAAAGGGCCCAGCCGAGATTGAGGTGGCCCGGCTGGGTTTTCCCTAACTCGGCCCAGGAAGATAGTGCAGTGGGGTTCAACCGAGATTGTAACTGGGAGCTGGGTTCGATAACGTTGGCCCATGGTGGGCTAGCCGGGTTGAAGAAGGAGCTTTCCCACCTAGGATAGTAGTGGTGGAGAGGAGTAATAATGAGGCGATGTCCGGCGGAAGTAGGTCAGCTAGGGACACCGACCCAGGGATTTGATGTTGGTCAAGCAAAGTTTTGAGAAGGTTGGTCCACGGGGTCAACCAAGGCTAGTCCACCAGGGAAGATGGCGGTGAGGAGTAGACTAATGAGGCTCATGGTGGCGGGTGAGATTTATCCGGCCTGTCTAGGAGAAGGGTGTTGACCTAGGGTTTACCCATGATGGGCTAGATCACCTCAATCCTATCCCAGCCGGGTAATATCAGTTTAGGTGGGATATTCTCGGCCCAAGTGGATTCCTCTAGACCGACTTTTCTCTATGTCAGACCAGGTAAGCTAGCTTCTGTCTTTTTATTTATTCCTCTCTTATTAGTATTTCAACTTAGGTTTCTTTTTTAAATGTTCCTTCTTCTAACTCATCTTTCTATCAACTCTGGGGTACCCGGGGTCATATCCCCGACATGAGATATCTAGGATCATCCCCTGACTATGGTTACATGCATATGGATTAGTGGTGAGAGGCTACACTAGAGGGATGTCAACAGTTCATATTATATACATGTGCATGATATGTTGCTAACGTATCTATAAGTTTTGATGTTCCATGCTTGGTTTATATCTACTTTCTTATGTTTTGTCCACACTTTGGAGTACTTTTTATACACTTTCTTGGACTAACCTATTAACAAGATGCCACAGTGCTAGTTGCATGTTTTCTTCTGTTTTTGGTTCCAGAAAAGGTAGAAAATCAATATTCTCGGAATTGGACCGGACAAAAGGCAAAGTTGATATTTTATCGGAAGACACATGGAGTCCGAAGGAGAGGCTAAGGGGCCACAGGGCGGCCACACCACCCCATGGCGTGGGTAGCCCTAGGCCGCGCTAGGGCATGGTGTGGGCCCCCTGGCCGGCCACCGACCTTGCCCCTTCGCCTATAAGAAGCCCCCGGGATGAAAACCCTAAATCGACCAGCCTCCCGCCACGAAATGTCCCGCTGCGCCGCCGCCACCGAAGGGGAGATTCGGGGGACAGAAAGTCTCTATTTCGGCACCCTGCCGGGACGAGGAATTGCCCCCGGAGCCATCTCCATCGATCTCCACCACCATCTCCATTGCCATTGCTGATTCCCATGATGATGAGGGAGTAGTTCTTCCTCGAGGCTAAGGGTTCTACCGGTAGCTATGTGTTCATCTCTCTCTATGCATGATCATATTGTGATCATGAGCTTTGTAATCAAGTAGATCTACCTTGCTACTCAAGTTCTTTATTAGATCTCTGCTCTCCCCATGTGTGTGAAAGTGACAGCGTGCACACCATGGTTGCACTTAGGTTAGAGATTACAAATACTTGTTATGAGTTACATTTGGAGTTGGATGTTTCTATGAAATTGTGGTGTTTTTTGGAACCATCTAGAGCTCAAGGTGACAGTGAGGTTATCTAGATGGGAAAGGCGAACTTTGAGGTGTCTGGTATAGCCCTACCATGGATTAGAGTGTCCAACCGGAGAGTAGTTAAGAGTAGTATCATAAAGAGAAGATATTTTTATGAGAGTGTTCACTAGTGAAAGTATGATCACTAGGCCTTGTTTCTAAGCATTGAAACACCGTTTGCAACTAGATCTGTTACATGTTTGCTTGCTGCCATCTTTATTTCAGTTTGCCTTTAGTCTCTTCCATGCCATCAAAGCTATTTTCTGGCACCGTTGCCACTTATAATTATCTATACCACTTGTATTTCACTCTTAGCTTGAACTAGTGCACCTATACACGTGATAAGTGTATTAGTGTGTTGGGGACACAAGAGACTTCTTGTATCTTGATTGCGGTGGTTGTGAGAGGATACCTTTGACCACTTCCTCCCTGAGTTCGATAAACCTTGGGTAATCCAATTAAGGGAAACTTGTTGCTGTTCTACAAACCTCTGCACTTGGAGGCCCAACACCTATACACCAGGTTTCTTCCAAACACTCCATTTTTATTGTTTCATGCACAGTTGTGTTGTTCTTGGAAGCGCCTTTTTGTTTTTTGTTTTGGTTTTCGCTTGCTTGGTTTCTTAGTTTTCTTGAATAAATTGGTTGGACCCCTCTTTCATACATTGGTTTTAAATAGTTTGGTTTGGATTAGAAAAAGAGTAGGAAAGTTCATGCTTAGAGTGGTAAAGAGAGCTTGTTTTTTTATTGGCCCATGCTTTGTCATGACATGCCTGAAATTGTTTTGGCTTTATGCTTAGTAATCTTTTCTATAGCATGACATGTTATAAACAATTGAGATTGCTTAATGTGTCTTGTAAGAATCATGCGTTGTTTTAGCATATTAAAGCATAGTATTGTGGTATTCTCCTTTGTGCTTTATTTGGGTTGACTTGGCGCATGCTCACACCATGTTATGACTATCCCAAGTCACCATAGCCTTCATGATCCTTTAGTTTTCGACTTGTAGTATCACTTTATGCTTTGATTAATGATGTTTTGTCGCTCTGCATGATTATGGCCATTATTGCTCTCTTAGTCGGCTCGCCCCAGTCTTTTGCTATCCTCCATAACCAAGTATGAGTTCCACTCATGCATCGAACTCCTAAAACCAAGTTATTCCAAAGAGTCCACCATACCTACCTATTAGCATTTTCTATTCCAAGTATATTCATGTTTTTATCTACCTTCCGAATTAAACTTGTTATGTGAAAATTAGTGATTAAAGCTCTACAACTTGATGGCACACTTTACTTTTCTTGCCCCTAATAAACTTGAACCATTGTTTCATCTATGTTGTATATGCTTGCACTTATATGTTGGGGATTAGCAGAACCATGTTGTCATGGGGAGCGCTTTCAACATTGCACTTGTACTTTGTACCTAGTTGATATCATGCTCTTTTGTCTATGGATGTCGTCGGTGTGAAATGAAAGGGGAGCCTGTAATTCCATGGAGTTATGTATGTGTGTTAGAGAAGCGCCGGGCCTTGGTCTAATCCATGTTGTCATGGTGGAAACCTGCAGCATAACCATAATGAGCTGTCTATGAAGCATTCTTCTTATAAAAAAGAGTCAGATATTGAGAAAAGGAGAAAAAAAGAGATATCAGAAAAGAGGAAAGAGAGAAAAAAAGCACCATTTTCCCATGGTAAATAAGAAGATGCTAAGATGCTTATTGTCTGCTTGCCTTGTCATTTTGATATGGGCATTCTTCCGTATCATCGGGCAAGGTACCAGATTGGCGCTCTCTATGATACACATGTACTTACTATGACAAGAACTTACCGGTAACTAAACTTGAGTAGCATGAGGAGCGGCCCTCGTATTGAGATTGCCAACTTATACTTTGTCAAGCACATACTCCATAGTTTGTTCACTTTAACCTTAATCACTTCAAGATGCTTATGATAGGGGCAATGAGAGCTGAAAGCTAATAAGTACCATAATTTTTGGAAGCTCTTTATGAGACTTGAATCACTGCTTCCTTCTATGAAGGCCTTTCTTCCACTTTTATATTGAGTCTCCACCTTCTATCCTTAGGAACCAATTAAGAGAGCATAGCTGTCATTCTTAGTTCTATGTGCATTGTCCCAAAACATTGATTGATCCATAACTGTGATATTGCTTGTTCTTAAATTATTTGTATCTAGTCACCCTTATGAACTTTGAAGGTGTCATATGCATTTATGTTTTGCTACTCCATGAGGGACAAGCTGAATGCCACTATGCTATGTTTTCTTTATGTGAAACAAACAAACGTCTTGCAAAGCATTGTTATTCATAAATCTTTTGTTTGTGCCTTTTCATGCTGCAACATAGTTGCTATGTCTTATAGTTAAAACTTTATACTTTCATGCTATGTTGAAGTACTATGATCCCAGCTATCAATGTTTTACAAATACTTTGATCAAGTTTATGATGGTGCATGTCACCTCAAAAGTATTCTTTCTTTTTATCACTTACCTACTCGAGGACGAGCAGGTGTTAAGCTTGGGGATGTTGATACGTTGCTAAAGTATCTATAATTTTTTATGTTCCATGCTTGGTTTATATCTACTTTCTTATGTTTTGTCCACACTTTGGAGTACTTTTTACACACTTTCTTGACTAACCTATTAACAAGATGCCACAAAGCGCCTGCCTATTTTCTTCTATTTTGGTTCCGGTGAAAGGCGTAAAATCAATATTCTCGAATTGGACCGGACAAAAGGCAAAGTTGATATTTGCGGGCACATAGAGTCGAAGGAGGCGAAAGGGGGCCATTACCGAAGACACATGAGTCCGGAAGGAGAGATTTGCAACACCGAAGACACATGGAGTCCGGCGAGAGATTTAAGGGCGTACTGAAGCCATGTATATTTACACAACCCCTTGGCGCGGGCGTAAAATTTTAGGCCACGCCAGAGGCATAGTGTGGGCCCTCCAGTTGCCACCGACCTTGCCCCTTCGCCTATAAGAAGTCCACGGGACGAAAACCCTAAATCGACCAGCCTCCACCACGGCAAGTTGTCCCGCGCAGCGGTCACTACCACCGAAGGGGAGATTCGGACAGAAGTCTCTATTCCGGCACCACGACAGGAATTGCCTCAGCCATCTCCATCGATCTCCACCACCATCTCCATCATTTCATGATTCCCATGATGATGAGGGAGTAGTTCTTCCTCAAGGCTAAGGGTTGCACCGTAGCTATGTGTTCATCTCTCTCTCTATGCATGATCATATTGTGATCATGAGCTTTGTAATCAAGTAGATCTACCTTGCTACTCAAGTGCTTTATTAGATCTCTCTCTCCCCATGTGTGTGAAAGTGACGTGGCACACCATGGTGGCACTTAGGCTAGAGATTACAAATACTTGTTATGAGTTATATTTGGAGTTGGATGTTTCTATGAAATTGTGGTGTTTGTTGGGACCATCTAGAGCTCAAGGTGACAGTGTGGGGTTATCTAGATGGGAAAGGCGAACTTTGAGGTGTGCTGTTATAGCCCTACCATGGATTAGAGTGTCCAACCGGAGAGTAGTTAAGTGTAGTATCATAAAGAGAATATATTTATATGAGAGTGTTCACTAGTGAAAGTATGATCCCTAGGCCTTGTTTCTAAGCATTGAAACACCGTTTGCAACTAGATCTGTTACATGTTTGCTTGCTTCCATCTTTATTTCAGTTTGCCTTTAGTCTCTTCCACGCCATCAAAGCTATTTTCTGGCACCGTTACCACTTATAATTATCTATACCACTTGTATTTCACTCTCTCTTCGCCGAACTAGTGCACCTATACACCTGACAAGTGTATTGGGTGTGTTGGGGACACAAGAAACTTCTTGTATCTTGATTGCAGGGTTGCTTGAGAGGGGATACCTTTGACCACTTCCTCCCTGAGTTCGATAAACCTTGGGTAATCCACTTAAGGGAAACTTGCTGTTGTTCTACAAACCTCTGCACTTGGAGGCCCAACAACTGTCTACAAGAATAGAAGTGCATAGACATCAGCACATGGTTTATGGTTTCTTGTGTAAACCATACATAATTATTGGTTTTGCCCGACTCCTTTGATTCATCTTTATTTGTATATTGCAATCCTATGTCTTTCCTATTCGTATGATTTGAATATTAATTTAGGTATAAATTCTGTAAAATTTCTGTTCTTGATTCCGGCATGGCATTTGTTCCTTTTCTTATTTCTTAATTCATTCCATGTTGATAATTTTAATAACTAACTCCATTGCAATTGTGATCAACTCTGTATCGTGTGGTTTAATATGTGCTTTCTTTTTACCTGCAAAAAAGAAAGAAAGAAAGATGTGCTTTATTTTTTGTAATCTTATTTTATATTTCAGCTAGTAGTTGGGTTATTGAATTAAAATTGGTGGGTCCTTGTATTATTGAATTAACATATGTTTCTATATCACACTTATTGTTGACTGATGACACTGTGCTTAGTAGCGATGAAGAGGGCGCATTATGAGCAAACCCTCAAGAAGATGAATCATGGAACCCTTGAGGTGTTTGATCGAGGGCATGTATCGACTTGAAGTATATCGATGCCCCTTTGATGTTAAGATGTTGTACACGGCTTACAAAAGCCTTTGTAGCATGTTGTTAAGATAAAGTTTGGGACCATCCAACTAGTCAGCCTTCTTGTGATAGAGCACAACATAAGGTTCTTCATTAGACAACCTAAGGAACCTTCACCTTAGAGGTTGTGAAAGGTGCTGACCTGCAGAAAGCCACTAGGTAGGGTCATCCCGTAAGGCCTTTTTACAAGCCTTTTTTTAGTTTGCCGGATGTTTACTATTGAATCGTGGTCTTGTCGGTCCCTAAACTTTATTTTATAGTCTTCATGTGTTAGTGGCACTAAAGTGAATAATTTGTTTGTGTTTGCTTACAGTACTATTGATATTTGGAATAGTTCAAGTTATATAACCTAGCTTGAGCTGTGGTAGATCCTGGTGCACTTCCGGTTTTATAAATCTTCTTGAAGATTACAACCTTAAGTAGAAGCGCAATAGTTTAGTAGCAAATCTTAGAAGACGATATAAATTATCTACTTTGTTCAATACAAAATGCATACATCTAGAATCATTGTTGTTAACTAAGTGAAATATCCATATTACAAAACACATGGATTACATGGAGTGCATTTCTCACTTTCAATTCGCCTCCTAAGAAACCTAGAACTCATTGATACCGTCTGCATTTTCTCTTTTCTTGTTCCTTCATAGTGTGTGATACCTCTGCATTGTGACTTCTCTTTTGTAGGGAAGCTTTAATGTCTCTTATTACGTATGTAGTTTGATCCCTTCTTGTTTGGTGTGGGGTTGAGTAGTAACACCATTCAATTACATCATATGTATCGGGCTCAATTAATTCCAGCTCATAGTCCTTTTCATTAACCACACCCACCGACTCGATAATACTCCCTTTTTGTCTCTCCTCATGACTACGTTGTTAGCTGGCACAATGGGTCTGTATTAGGAGCATTGGGCCACCCTGTTTAGCTAAAAACTCCACGAAGGCTCTTTCATCGTGGCTAACTTTTTGATGTTCTGCTATCTCAATGTGATGCTTATGATGGCTCAATGCACGGGTGCCTCGTAAAAGTGTTGGTGCGTGGTTGATGTAGAGCCTGGGGAACCCCAAGAGGAAGGTGGTAATGATGAGCACAGCAGCAAGTTTCAGCGCGAAGTTATGAAACCAAGGTTTAATCGAAACCAATAGGGAGCAAGGAAAACACTCCCAAAGGTGTCAAGTAGCTAAGAAGGGTTTTCAAGTATGGCGTGACTACCGTGCTAGTAGCAACATGGAGACCCGCACAGCACACAACCACGTAACTTTGTCCCTCAACTTCATGGCGAGGTTGTCAATCCCACCGCAATTGTTTTATGGAAAACAAAGGATTAAATGTATCGTAATGGAAGGAAGTAAAAAGTTTGCAGAAAGTAAACACAAAGCAAAGAACAGCTTTGTAGATCGTGATGTAAAAGAAAAGGACCGGATCCATAAACTACAAGAGGTGGCTCCTCTCCTTAGATAGATAACATGCTGGGTAAACAAATTACAAAGCCAGGGCAATTGACAAACATCGGAGAAAGCAATACATGCATATATACCTAATCATATTGACTCCTTTGAGACTCTTATTCAGCATTACAACATTATACATGTAATAGACCAGCCATCCAACTCGCATCTATGACTAATAATCCACCTCTCGTGTTATCATATCCCAACCCTCCAAAGTATTAAGTTGCAAGTGTCAGATGTATTGCTTTAATAACTGCGTGTAAAGTAAACAATACGATTGTTCATGAACGGAATGCGATTGTTGCTTAGTTCCTAGGTAGCAAACATCACATCTAGTACCTTAGAGATTGGCTACTTCCTCAGATTATGTGTAGGCATGAACCCAATTATCCAGCATAACATTAACTTTGAGTTATAGCATCTATTTGGCCAAGATAGCTAACAATGGAAAGCATGCAAGATCACAATAACAAAGACATGATAGGAATCAATAATCAATCTGAAATAGCATCTCATATCCATCAGATCCCCAAGAAATGACACAACATGCAGACCATAAATATGATCTCGACCATGAACGGCTCACAAGATCTAAATATTATGCCACAAAAGGAGGAGAACCAGCATCTAGCAACTACATGGATCCGTAGTCCAACGATGAACTATCACGCATTGCCAATCGGAAAGCTTGGTATTGTGATGAAGAAGGCCTATGGTGAATTCCCTCTTCCAAAGTTGGAAGAGTTTTAGATCCCCTTCCAATTCAGGGATGAGATGGCGGCGGCTATGTACTCTTTTCTCTTCGTGGATTTTTGACTTGCATCAGGGTTTTCGTCCTGAGGGCATCTGAGTAAGGAAGGAGTTGAGGGGGTGACGGAGCAGCTACACCACCAAGGGTAATAAAACAATGCCATGGGCCAGTGGTGTGGTGGGCCGGCCCTCTCCTGCCCCCGTATTCTCCGCACTTGATGACATCCGGAAAATAGGCATTTTGGCTTTTGTCCTATCCAATTCCGAGAGAATATTCATTTTCTTGACTTCCTGGAACCAAAAACAGCAGAAAATGTGTAGCTGGCAATCGTGGTTTCGGAGTTAATAGTCCAAGAAATCATATGAAAAGACTCCAAAGTTGGAACAAAACACAAAGAAAGTGGATAAAATCTGGAAGTACGGAACATCAAAAATTATAGATACATCGCAATGTATCAACATCCCA